>VZSZ01010485.1:508126-533126 GCA_013398815.1 Ibidorhyncha struthersii
CCACGCAGCACTGCCAAGGGGGCTCGCGCTTAACCAGCAGCACACGCTGCAGCTCGGCACGGCACCTCCTCGACTCACAGATGAAAATTACTTCAACCCCACGGTGACTGCTATTACTCTGCCCTGCTAGGCTGAAACCATTAACAATACCCAGTTTGCATTCTAATTCAGAATGTACCCAGGTCTCCAGGTGTAAGATAAAAGCCCCCTCTGTCCCCTCCACCGCCAGCCCGCGCGAGGTGCGGGTATCTCCTAGCTGGAATCTTGGAGAGAAAGGAGAGGAACAGGAATTCAGCACTCCTGTCGGTGTGCATTCAGTGAGTACAGAGGAAAAAAAAAAAAAAAAAAAAAAAAAGACTTGCACTCCTTGACAGCAAACTCTCCGTCTCCCCACCCAGCAATCTGGTCGGAAAGCCAGGTGAAGCCCAGCTCAGCACGGCTGCCTCTGGACAGACAGACAGATGACAGAGCGTGCAAGGCTTGAGAGCAGCACCTGAGCGGGAGCAGAACTGAAAGAGGGGAACAGCCAAAGGAAAAAAATGTCATAACAAACTAACTCCTACAATTTACAAATTCCAACTGAACATTTGTATGCTCTGGAGGGTTTAAAAATAATAATAATTAAAAAAAAAAGAGGTAGGGAATCTGAACTCCAGGGTTCTACTTCCAGTACAGCCACCAAGCTGCTGTAAAACTCAGTTTACCTATTTGACAGGCTTAGTTAATTAATGTTTGTAAAGTGCTTTGAGATCCCTGGATGATAGTGCTATATAGGTATAAAGTATTATTATACTAGAAAGTAAAACGTCCCATAAAATAGATATTGCCCTAAATTCTGGTAAAAGTTAGTGCAATAATGTAAAAAGCTGGTTATGTGCCTACATTAAACCCAGATTTAAAAGCATTAGCACATCACCAACATGCTCCTGTTTGGCATGTGTTTTATGCCCAATACCCTACTCTGGCACATTAACAATCTGTGTATTCATTTATCAGCAGTACATTTTGAATTGTATATTTATGGCACAGTGCACTTTTCATAGCTGAAAATTAATGAACATGCCTCTCTCGTAACAAACAAGCACCTGTGCTGCATAGTTAGTAATCGGAAACAGATTTATTTTTATTAGTGTATATGTGGGCAAAATTTCTATTTTTTTTAAACTATGGTATGCTAAAAGCTTGATTATAAGAGCATATTCTGCCAAAGGATATCTTTGTTTTATAAACTTCTCCTTATAATTTCTGCCTGTAATATTTTCTTTTCAGATTTAGTGATAATGCCTTCATATAGAACGTAATCATTTGTTTGCAGAGCATACTTGTCTTGACAAATCAAGTTCTGAGCTGTTGCCGACCACTACTATAACAAAATGAAAATCCACAAGTAATGAGGAAGATGGAACTGAATATTTAACCATTTCAGCTAAGGAGTGCTCCCCAAATGTCTCTTCATATTGTTCACAGCTCCAAGCAAAACCTGCATTAACTTCATCAGTTTGGACAAATTAATCCTGGAGATGAACTCTTCCTATTCCCTGGCACGTTACTCACCAGTTTCCCTTTTTATTATTTAAGGACAGAGTTTAGCCCAGGAATCAAGGAAAGGTTCAAAACCATGAAACCCATATGCATCTTGAAACGTGCTCCTGGCCCTTAGTTTAATCATCATTTAACCTCCTACCTCCTGCAGCTCTGAGAGGTCCAGGGACCTGCTCCAGCACCGTAACACAAGTACAGTCGTTCTAGTTAAGTCCACGCTATCTTACTCCTTTATCTGAGTATAAAGAAACATCTCCTGGCACTGCCTTCACACGTCTGTGGCCTTGTTGCTCTCTCCATGGCTCCTTCATAGCCTGTGGCCCAAAGAGGCTTTTTGGGGGTTAGAAATTGGAACTGAAAGAACAAAGACGGTCTTTCACCACACAGCTACAACTGAACTAGACCTGTGTGTCACTCAGCACAAGAGGCTTCAGCTTATGACAACACCTGTAATTTCACAGTCAAATAAAAGCCTTGTCATCGATAATGGTGGCAAAAGGGGTAGCTTGTTCATTTTTACTTCACAGAGTATCTATGCAGAAAACAATCCCAAAATACGAAGATAATCAAATATTTCCAGAGGTGTTAATTTGGGAGCCTCTGTTTCATTTTAGTAGACCGCAACTTCAAATCCAAACTTGAATATAGACTCTTTCATTGAGCTCTTTAATCAAATTCATTTGTAAATTAAGCTACAAACAACCTGTCAAAGCCCATTAAGAAACCTGAACAAAACTCTTCTGGAGTATGTACTGTACACCACTATGCAGTATAGCACATCAAGTCTCAGATCTACACTGCTCTTCTCTGTGGCACTCTGCAAGACTGTCGGATGCAAACATTGTTTTTCAATGGCCTACAACAGTTACTTTCCTGTTCACATACCAAGACAGATGTACAACAGAAGAATGCCAAAACATCTAGCCAAAAATGATTCTTTGGCATCCACCAAGATAATGGCTATCTTGCTAATTTTCATTATGTATCCCGTATGAGTTTTACAGCCCCTACAACCCTAGGAATATACCCTGTGTGGGGGAAAAAGGCATTCATCTTATCAGTCATGTATCTCACACCACAAAAAATGTTTACTTCCAATGAAGATGTGCATATCTGTCAGTATTTCAAATATAAAGCAACCTACTGACAAATCCATTAAGAAAAGAACTTTGTATTTAAATAGCACTTAAGCTGCAACAAAAATTTTGTTGAAGTAAAAATCATAGCTGATGCTGAAGCCCTGATCTCTAGCAATGAAGAACGAGTCTGAGACTAATTGCCAAATCGTTTCTTTCTCTTGCAGGGTTGTTGGGAGCGTAACTTCTTGCAGACACATTCAGGAAGAGCGTCAGGCGTAGCTCATTCGCAACCTGGGCCACCGGACACAGACAATCCTTCTAGTATTTCAAAATTACTCTCTCATCTCCACCAGCTCGTCATTTCAAAGCTGTTTAAGCTCAGAAACTCAACACCAGCCCATTTCTCAGCATCGTACCAGAATGGGAAGGGAACAAAGTTTTCCATCTCTGACAGGGAGAACTGGATGATGCTTTTCATGGTCCAGCCACAACCCAGCGTGGTGCTTAAGCTGCATTTTTGCTTAGAGCTCAGCGAAACCAGGATTTGGTTTTGGGAAACTTATGTGCTTCATGAGTTGTAAAAGAGTCCCCGGGTTAAACGCAGTGGGGTTTTCAGAACACACAAGCTGGGAATGGAAATAACGTGGAAATTTTGGACTCTTTGGGGAAACATGTACAAGGCATGCCTCACTAATAACACACTATGAAAAAAAGCAAAATGTTCCTCTGTGCCAGTAATGATGTCTTCTCAGTTTGGCCTTTTAATGCTGATGTCAATAGTAGCCCCATCCAATTTTAAAAGTAGAATATGTTTCAGTAATTTTTACTGCAATTCTCTACTATATTTTACAGTAATAATGCTGTTACAGCTATGATGATCTAAGGACATAAGCACGGCAGAATTTGCAAGAAGTAACAGCTTATATTAACACTTAACTAATATTAAAACAGCTAACATAACCTAAAAAAGCAGGAATGCTTTTCAGGCACTAATTCTTTTCCAGGACCAAAGCAAGCAACAAACCTCAAGCTCAATTACTGAAGTTAAACTCAAAGCAATCGTTCCCGGTCTACTCTTATCTCATATTTAATAGTGTTGTTTGCTTTGGGTTTGTTTGTGGTTGATTTTTTTTTTAGGAAACAACTTTAATATTTATTTTTAGGAAAAAAATAATTTTAAGGAAATAAATTGTTTACTTTTCAAGATATCCATTATAGCAAACACAGAAGCACTGAACTCAATGTACCTGTAAAGTAATTCTGCCGTGGACAGCACTATTCTATTGCGGTGAAGGACAGACCTGTAAACGAACGCAAGTCTGTCCTGCACCTTATAAAAGTTGTGACAAAATGCGAGTTTATAATAAAGGTCACTGTCAGAGGCTAATCATTTTCTTTGTGGGAATCTATCCATTTGCCACTGATGACTCCACCCCCAAAGTCCTCTTTTAAAAACTCCTAACCACGTATTTCTAAAGAAATATGGTTTCGTGTGACACATCTTCCAGTGCTGGAGGTTAAAGTTAGTACCTGAAGAAAATATTTTGCTAACTATGGATACTATCGTGTTTATTTTAGTACTATTTCTAGGGATTTCTGGGCAGTTGTGTGCAAAGATATTTTTGACCAAATCCTGTAATTCATAACTAAATAAAAATCCCCTTAATTTAAAACGAGAGTACATTAGAACTGGTTTAGGTCAGTAAAATTAAAAAGCTTAATTTCCTTACCCAAAGGCCAAAAAGAACCCTGAAAGGTTTGCATACCCCAGTATTTTGATAACTGTTCACAAGGAAAAATAAATGTACAAAACTTATATTATCCCCAGGATGAACTTATTGTTAATTGAAGTTTGGATAACTGATGATAAAGTGTGAACTACTTCATCTACCACAAACTCGAAGAATACTATTTGGATGCAGTTTGAAATGGAAATCGTCAACTATCCTGTTTAAATATTAAAAGACGTCGGGGTGGGGCTCGGCTCAGTTTCACGAAGCTCAGCACACCACAAACCGCTGCAACACCACCATTTAGCTTTTGTGCACAAATGTTTATCCACAGATCTCAATGCATTCATCAAAGAAAGCTCATCTGTATTTTAGAACAGCAGAAACTGGAGCATAGAAAGACAAAATTACCGTCTAGGCTTAAAGAAAAGTTTGTGGAAGAAAAGCTTATTTCAATATAGTCCCAATCCTATCCCATCCCTATGACATCAACAACATCCTTGAAGTAGTGTAGAGTAAACCTAAATATTTAAAGCCATATGCTTAACGCATTTCAGCACAGATGACCTGACAGACTAAAAGACAAACATCACAGGCAGAAGCTGTCACACAAATCAATACTACTGTGTCACTCTATATGTAGACAGTTATCAGAAATGCACATTGCAAGACACTGCAAAATTACACTGAAGGAAATATTTATAATTGCAGAGTGGACTTGACACAAATAAACATCTTATTTAAAAAAAAAAATACAGTCCTTATTCACAGTTTGTTGTGAAGGTACAAACTGAGGGACTTCCGTATGACCTTATTTTCTAAGCTGTCCATTTGCTTGCTTTTATCAAGTACCTCTTTGTCCCCCAACACATCTCAAGGAACCTTTATTGCAGCAATTCCCAGTGCTGGGGAATCTCCATTCATTGCCAATGGTCTTCTGCATTGTTCAGTAAAAGCCCCACAAAACATTGCTGTTGCATCACAGAACAGGAAAAGACATTTACAACTATTTCACTGCAAGTCCTGGAAAACAGGAATCCGTAACATAAAGTCAGAGGCCTTTAAAATGTAGAAACTACTAGGTGGGACAAGTTCCATCTACCAAAAGAGGAAAGTTTTTCAGATCCTAAATTTGAGTTGGGGTAACAGAAGATGGAGAGCTTTTGAGCCTATCTTCAGATAAATTTCACAAAGGACTTAATGTTTATCATATAAATGCAAACAATTTTATCTTAATAGAATGCAAAGTCCAGCAGAGGTAGTAGCAGGTATGTTTACACAGGCACCTCTTCACCTGTCATAGGGACAGAAAGCAACAATTATTTAAAAGGATGTGAAACAACAGTTTGAAAACAGACTAAGGAAAATGGAATCAAACTGAAACTGTCTGGACAACTTAGGCTTAAAGAATGTAACTACAAAAACCAAATTAAGGAAAATTCTCCTTCTGAGAAAGGCAGGGCATGGTCTTTAGTCTGACAAGTGGCCAAATATGTTCCTTACCCTGCTGAAAATACTCCTGTAGCCCCTGTCTCTCACAGCACTGGAGCAACCACAGGGAACTCGAATCCAGTCTGTAAATTGCAACTCACCTGAGCACAGTTCCCAGCACTGACACTACATAAGATGATGTCTTTTGTTTCTTTGATCAAGAGTCAAAACGTTTATTCTAGATCCAACAGTGTACTGAGATAAGCCTGCGACTTTAGGCAGGATGGTTAAAAGCGACTGATTTTCAGAAGAGCTCACTACTGCCAGCTACTGCTTTTTCAACTGACAATAAGATTCTTAGTTCCATTGCTTTCAGCTGCTCATCTGTACAACAAATCTAATAACATATATAGTAGGAAATGTATTATAAATCTACGATTATTACAGGTGTGAAAGTATATCACCTGTTGAGTAATACTTGCCAGTAAAATTCTTGGACTTCCCCTTCCTATGTAAGTAATGCGATAAACCCCCTTGCTTCTGTAGGGCAGGACTACCACACCTTGAAGTTGTACATCATCTAGATGCCTTGATGAATTAAGTTCAGTATCACTAGTAGCAAGTTCTTGTAGCTCATACGCTAATTTTATCATTTGTCAGTCAGTCTCGCTCAATGCGATCTCTTAACGCTGACCCGGGAGCCTCCTCAGCCATTTGCTGTACCTCCACCTCCTCAAGGGCCTTCTCGGTCAGCCTGAGGGAGAATACGCTGCAGCCACCTACTCTGCAGGGAATGGATCTGCTGGCTGGGGCAAGCATTCCCACTCTGGGAAGCGAGAAGGCTGAAGGCTGCAGAAGCTTTTCTGACAGTTGTTTTTCACAAGGAATCTAACAGTGGAAGACCCGAGAGCATGTTCTGCTTTCAGCACGAGCGAGCAAGGAGCAGAAGCGCTCTGGAGAAGTTCAGGAGATTTTCTATCCAACTCCTCACTACAAAAACCTCCCTGCTATCACCTTTGACTAAACTGGAGCCAGCTCTACAGCTCTGTTTCTTCCTCTCCAAAGACAGTGGCTTTGGGTACTCGGAAGAACTCTCAGATATAAAGCTGGGTGCTATTAACATGTTTATTTTTCAACAACTGTGTTGCACAAAAAGGTTCTGAACTTGGTTTTCTCCCATCTGTAGGTCTAATGCTGCTGTCCCTATGCAAGCAAAGCCCTCCATCAAAATTAGTCGTCCACTACTTCTCATGTTTATGATCAAAATACATATTTATACCATTACATAAAACTCACAGATTATGTAAAAGCACTAACGTCAACTGCAGTAAAACATGGACAAGACAGGACCTCAACGATATTACGCTAGCAAGTGGGTTGGTTTTGGGGGTTTGTGTTTTTTTGTTGTTTTTTTTGTTGTTGTTTTTTTTTCCAGAAAAGAGTTGTCTCAATGAGTTTTATTTGTCCCTGCAATAAGACAATTTTAACCTAGTAGTTTGCTATGTTCGCAGTTTTTGTGTAAACGATGTAACAAAGCATACAATATTTTTATCCTCATGGATTTTAGTGGAAAGCCTGAAGGAAATTTTCTTAAACTTGCTGCTTACCTCTTTCCCCAAAAGGGTATGTTTCTCTTTAAAGTCAAAAGACAAGAAAGAAAGAAAGAAAAAAAAAAAAGGAGTTATATTACTGGTAACAAAGGTTTTAGCATCCACTAAAATGTCAGCTAAAGTTGCCAAATAAATACTTACATGCTGCTGATGACTGTTTGTTTAGGAAAAGGAGATTTAGCTGCTCACATGTTCATTAGCACACACAGAGAAATGGATGAAAAATTCTTTTGGTGCTTAAAACTGATGCCATGGCTGCTGCTTACAAGTATTTCTAATACACAGTGGGTAAAAAGTGAATAATGACCAGATTAAGATATTTAAGAAAGCAATGCTTGAACTTTTCAAAAAACAACAGAAAAGCCGAAGCAAGCAACAAAAACGCCCCTTCTTTTTTCCTGGTTACTCTATAAACTCAAAACGCTTGAAGCAGATTGCCTGTTATTTTAGCAAAATATGGAGATTTCCGAGCGTTCCTGTGCTTTTACATATTTGAGTTTTGCAATGATTCAGGCATTATTGCTCTGTAATAGGTGTGGCTGCCTTTGAAATGTAAGCTCACAGCTTCTGTAGTCAGTGAACCATTGCTGATAGGGCTGACTAGTCAGAAGCAAAACTGGCTAGTTATGAAACTACTATAGTATATCCTTTATCTCATACACATTTAAAGGATTTACCTATCTATCCCACTGCAGACCTACTCATTGAGTAGGAGCCAACAGCATATGATTGTGTTAATTAATCTGCTATTGTGAGTAAAGGAACAGCTGCAGTGGTCTCGTGGATACGTTGTCAAAGGAAAACAATGTAATGTTAAGCTTCTGACTGCATATTCTGTTACAAAGGAGGTTTACGAGAAGTTAAATTCATAAATCACAGATCATTTTTATAATAATAATAAATATCATCTGACCTTTAAAGGAAAGGTTTTAGCATTCTTAATTTCAGTTTGAAATATGTTCTGAAATACGATACTTAAGCTTTAACCCAATTCTTTGTTTTGAAAACAAACATTCCCGAGAAATGATAGGAAATGGTAGTAGCTATAGAAATGACCTCTGACTGTACTAGATACATGCCATTGTAGTTTTAACAAAGATCAGAGCCCAAAATATCAAGTTAAAAGAAAAAATTGTTGGCTTCCATCCAATGCCTCTTCTAATAAAAACACAATTTCCAATATTATACAGAAATGCAGAATGAAAGGAACATTCATTACAGGAAAAACACTTATTATTTACATAGGATTTTATCTTTTTTTTATATGGAAAAGGGTACAAAAAAGACTTTTTCCTAAGTAAAATAACACAATCACTTTTGTGATTCAAATCTACCCCCTACCAAATCCTTTTGGACAGTATATACATCAATCCTTTCATAAACACCCAAGTGGTGACTGACCCAAAAGAGAGAACAAATAGAAATTTTTTATGGCTGGCACTTAGAACATAACCATAGAAAATTATGTTAGAAATGCAAGTAGGAAAAGTTTCACAATTCAAAGATGCCTTGATTCAATATTAACCTTGTGCTGTGGCCAGCATGATTTTATGAAAACACCCTGAGAGCCTTTTAATTCAGAAGTGGATTGCTTATTGAAATAAACAGAGGAACATCCGATACAACCATTACTTTAAATAACAGGGACCAGATTCTCAGTGGGTGCAATCAGCAAATCTCCGCTGGTATCCATATTCTTATGCCACTTTACACCAACACAAGAGCTGGTCTAAAAAGTGCTACCTGTCAAGCAAACATGTCAAATTACAGAATTCTTGCTTTGTTTTGTTTATTTCCTTTGGCAGTTGTAGTTGGTTTTACTGGCGTATATGCTTTCGATTAAATAAGCTGCTATTTTATTTCTCTTAAATCTTTTATGTCTGTCACCCTTTTCTTTTCTCCTTATTTTAAAAAATCTGTTAAATTTGTGAAACCAAGGACCCAATCCAGAGCTCTGGTACACTGGAATGACTGATGATTTCAGAGGAACTATGCCAATTTAAATTTTTACAATGTCCTGGCACCAAAGGAGATGTTTCGCTTCAACTGGCGTGGAACATATAAGAAAGCCTGAAGTAGCTTTATTCATAATTTTATGTGTGATTTAAAACAAAGAAAAAGAAAGGAGCATAATTTTAGATATGAATCACCAGCGTACAACTTGATAACCCAGCAGTAACTGTATGGCACCAAACAACCGATTTCAATCCAACAGCAGGCTCCAAGGAAAGAGAGTAATGCCAGAAATTAGGACCCCGGTGTTTTAAACCCACGTAAGCGATATCTTCCAAATTAAAGGGTTGTTCACAATAAGAATCATTTTATGGCTCACAAAATGCAATATGAGCTATGGATACCCAAATAAATAAATAAATCTAATAATATCAGTGGATGTTCTTTGCGTTTCGAGGCTGTTGTTCTTCAGAGTAAATTCTGGTATCCGTACACCCAGTATCCCCCAGAAATACTACATGAGCTCTTGAGGACTGCCATCTGTATTTGGTCTCATACACACTATTATTTAACAGATCTGACTATGCTTTATTAAAGTATCAGCATGTATCTACTTCCTGAAATATGCACACACTATTCACCTCAACTGTGTAGAATTGCCAATTGCTTGCATAAGGTCATTAAAACAACACTTTTTAACTTTAATCAGGCTCTGTGAATTCATGAGCATCATTAGTCACTGGGTTGATGACTTCAGTGAGGTTGATTGGGTTGGGCCTTCATTACTACTTAGTATTATGTTTCATTTTCCAAGTCAAAATTCTCAAATAGAACAATTTCTTAGACTTTTTAAAGTCTGATTAAAACAGTGCTATGGGCTGAGACGTAGTTTGATGTTACCCACTATTTTCATTTGACAAAATATGCTATAATTTTGGATAAAATCAGATATATATTTTAATAGGAAATTACAGCTTTGATTACAGTACAATTCCTTTCAGGCTACGAAAAGAAGAATGCATGGAGAGAAGCAAATTCCCTAAGTTTCCATAATGGAAATCTAAAAAGTTCCCAGAAAATAATTGAAATGAAAAGGTACATTGGAATAAATATTAAATTCTCTCATGCTTATGACTGGAAGGCTACCCATGCAGCCTCAGCCTCCGATATGAGTTTTTTACTGAATTTCTCTTTCCTTGGAGATTAAATGAATCTATTCTGTCAATTAACAACTGATTTTTATCTCTGTGATCCATTTTCTCCTGGATGTTAGCACAAGTCGGTCAAAGCGATGCACGTTCCTCTGCAATCAGCCAGCCAGCTGGCAGGGATCCTATACCAGGTGAAAGAGTATTTTACGATCCCTCGGATGGCTGGAAGAGCAAGTGATCTGGAAGTGACATCAGGGAATAGTACTTCAACTGCCCATTTGGTTGTTACAATTGTTAAAGGCCTCTCCAAAACTCAGAACATCCTAAACGGAAATACACTTATCGCCAATGACTATGAGAGACATCTTCCCTTTAAATTAAGGAAACCTGAAGAGTGTTCTAGCTGTTCGGAAGGTTGCTTATGGTTATGCATCAGTCAACATATCAAATTTAAACAGTCCTAGGATATTCCATGAACTGAGTTGAACAACTAGTACTGCTTTGGTCATCATAGATTGGCAGCTGCTACTTATTAGAGTTGCCTGGTTAAAAACTCACACTAATTTCTATTGTAATTGCATCTGTTTCAGTGTACCAGACATTTGCCGTTGTGTGACAGGAAAAAAATAATGGTGTCAGCCAGTCCAAGAAGAATAATGCAAATATAGAGTCATCAACCTACTTGATAACTGATACAATAATACTTTTACTTTGGACCTACTCATGATGAATACTGGCTGCAGAAAGATCTGCAATTTTCTAAAAAAAGAACTACAGAATCCAACTACAGAAACTCAATATAGGCTAGCGTATAAATCACTACACTGAAACTCAGGAGATGCTCCACTGACTCTTCCACTGGAATACTGAATGACCTCAGGCAAATTCTTTTGCCTTTCTTGCCTAAGTTTTGTATAGAATGGAATTTGCAATATTTTACCTCTTCCTAATTGTTTTGAGATTCATCAACAAAAAATTTTGTGTAAAAGCTAGCTCTTTATGTATTAGACATGAAAGAAGCTGACCAAATGATGCTGGTTAAATATTTTTATTTTAAGTATAGTTGAAAAAATGTGTTAATATAAACAGATCTGTCCCTCCTGTAAAACACAGCTCTCTATAGAAAACATCAAAAGAGAAGGCAAAAAAAGATTCCGTCAAAAACAAGGGAGCGTATAGCACCCTGTGATAAGAAGTGGACATCACCTACAAAGTGGCACACGCGCAGAGAAATCTTTAAAGCTTGTGAATTCGTACTACCCCAGAGAGTCAAACCGACTTTCCCCAGACACCATCCTCTAAAAGCAGAGACAGCAAAGGACTTGACACACTTTGTTAGCAGCATAAAGATGCAACCATTTCTAATGGCTGACTTCGTACAGATATTCTGGCATTTGAGCAATTAACTAAATTTGTTGGGACTTGTACTTATCGTATACAGTCCTTATTCATAAAGCCTAAGACTTGATCACAGCATTAGCTAATACTTCTCCAAGAGTAACTACTGGGAAATACTCCCTGCTCAAAGGCTCTCTCTGCAACAGGAGAGATGATTAACTTCACTGTAGATGTGGCTTTTGCCAGTATATGAGGGACAAAAATATATTTAAAAGAAAATCAGGAATTATGAATCAACACAGCAGGTGATCTCAGTCAGGAGACAGAATACTTATGTAGATAACAATATGTAGCGTAAGCAGTACACAGACATACAAAGGTAAACAACAATAATGTACTATAAAAGGAAAGTGAGAACAAAGATCTTCCCAAAGATCTTTCCAAAGCCCGACCAATGAGACTGCAGGAGCCACTAATATCATACAGAATATTCCAACTAAAGATTCATGGTTAGAGGCTGATCATACATGGTAGAAGACAGCCATTACCACTTGAGAGTTGGTTGGTAGGTCTAAGAATGCACTGGCTTGATGGTATGTGGAAACTGCGCACTGCCCCTGCTATGCCAAAGAATAAAAATTCAATGGCTACAAATTCAATGGCTTTCAATCCAAAATCTCTCCACAGTACTAAAATAAATAAATAAATAAGAAAAAAAAAATAGCGAAGGAGAAAAGTACCGGGTTTAGACTTTAGTTATTCACACCCCCCCCAAATGAAGACACTAGCTGGGGACTACTAGCAGAATCACGAGGACAGGATAACCTGTCCACAGCCCACTGGGGCTCTACGTCCTAGCCCTAGAACACCCTCAGATCCTACGTGAATCGGGGATTTTTCAACTGTGGGTTGGAGGTATTGGAAAATTTTACATCACTGAAAATTAAGTTTCTCACTGGAACTTGGAGCTCCCAGTGAAGCTTTCCTTGGATCCAGTATGGTACTGGAAAGCACACCTGAGAAGCACTAACCATTCTAGACAAAACTTTTGGACAGAATATTAGGAAGTTCTTCTCATTATGCAGAGTCAACTGGAAACAGACACTGAACGGATTTGTTCAACCATTGGAAGGCATTGGGCGATTGCTGAATATCACATAGTACTACAAGTAAATGGTAAAAGAACTTGGAAAATCCACTAAGGTGGAGTTAAAAACCTCCCAGACTTGAAACTGAAAACATGGAAAAGCCGGAGAAGCATAAACAGTGCTTCCTTCTGGGACTGAAACAATGAGTGACAGCAAGACAGACACCAGGCAGAATGCACTTTCGTTTCTGACAATACAAGATTAAAAACCCTTAGTGTTTTTAACAGTTTTCAGTTAACTCTGGCAATGGAAGTCATCAATGAAACTGAATTAAATGTGGAGTGCATGATCAAAGACTCTCAGCATCTCAGAATAAACAGATTTAGGAGGTTAATGCTGACCAAAGCTTAAACTCCGTAAACCCTGGTAACCTCTGTTAACCAGGTAAACTCTGCTAACCCTGGTTAAGGGCTTGCGAGACAAGGTCAATACAGATCACAGCAGTTTGAGCTATTCAGTATCTGAGGCCCAAAAGAAAAGGAAGGATATGAAGATTTGCTTGAAAGTTAAAACACATAGAAGAGTACTTTTTTAATCCGTCTAAGCCAGTAGTTTGAGATTTCTATTGGAAAAGATGTCTAAAAGATCTCCATAATCTTAAATAAGAGTTGTGAGGCAGAAAACATTCATTGAAAACCCTCTGTCATGAGGTGCTAGGGCAAGAGAACCAAAAGCTGTTGGCTCGTCTGCCTTCCTACTTTCTTCAGATGATTCTACTAGCAGATTTTACGACTAAGTTCTAACACAGATTTTTGCAAGACCACATATTTCTAACAGGAGTCACAGTGCAGGGGACTTAAGTGGAAGCAGTCTGCAGTACAGTACACTTAGAACTGCTTGTCTCCTCTGCTCCAGACTAGCAGATTGCTATAAAGCAATCATAACCTTCAGTATCCTTAAATGTAAATGCACACTAGGGAAGAATGAGAGAGGTGGTACATCAGAGCAGCGTCTTCAAGGACTGAGCTTCTTAGACTGTGATTTTGGGCAGAGAGCAGTGAAGGAATCATTACTCACATAGATGTCTCCTGAACATCTAATGTTCTGTAAGATAAACGCAACATACCAAATCAATGATTTGGAAGCCTTTAACCCAGTTGGAGATCACAGAATCATAGAATCATTATGGCTGGAAAAGACCTTTAAGATCAAGAGGTCCAACCGTTACCTAGCTGTACCGGGCCCACTTCTAAACCATGTCCCTGAAGAGATGACTACACTGCATTGTCATTTTGGTTGTCTGTTTTCCTCTTGTAGCTTAAGTTTAGAGTCACTGTATTCCAGACCAACAAACACATAAAGGCAGTCCCTCAATTATACCCATTTAGAGGGAAGACCCACCCAGGAGACTGTTGCTCACCATTCCAGATAGCGTAACAAAACTCAGAAATGTCAGAAATCCTGGGTATCAATCAGCTTCAAAAAACACTGATGTTGCATTGGACTTCCACAGCCAAGACTTCTATTTTTATATGATGCAGCTTGTTTCATAGGAAAAGCAAGTACTTTCCGCACAAAAAAACAAGGTATGGTATTTCATATTCTTGACTAATATTACAAAACGTGAGCTATACTTACAATACTCGACTTTGGTTAAGTTACATAATTTAATTTCAGACTCATTCACTCACCTCATTGCTTTTTGAGTATTTTCACCACTGCATTATTAAATCCTGTAATAATATCATTTTATTTAAGGTATTCTCATCATATGCATAGTAGTCATTTGCAACAGAACACTCATCTCCTACAGCTGTTATTGCTGGGAAAGTAAGAAATAGGGGGGAAAAAGCTTCCTTAATTTTTCCAGCTCTTTATTCCCTTGCTTACTCATTAAGGGAAAAAAATAACCACATCAAAACTAACAAAGCTGTCATCTTGGGTTAGAAGACAGAAAGGCAGATTCTGCCATGGGGGCATGCACAGATCTAGAACCTGCAAATACATAACCATGCACTTTAGATAAGTAGTGGAAAGATGATGTTGATATGAAGTATGGCTTTTTCCATTCCATATCTATTACTGCAGAACAGTCCTTCTCTGAATGACATTGTCTTGTCCCCTGAGAAAATGTATTTACTAAATGCTCCCAACTGCACAGTGATTTTCTCAGAAAATCTATATTTCTAAATTTTTAAAATCTATTTCTAAAGCAAAATAATTCTTAATGAACTGTGGAAGAAAAAGATCTAAAAAGAATTTTAAGTGAATAAATAACAGCAATGTTATTTTTACATTAAGATTTTTTAAAAATATTGATGAGTAAAGGAAGGAATATTCCTATTCTTAGTTTCATTTGGTAGCACGATAAAGTAAAAGCACTGGAGAGTGGTAATCGCAAGGGTCATTTTAACCGCACACTATAATATGCTGCAAGTGACCTATGATGGACTCATTACACAAAGTCTATTATATTTGTCACAGCCTTTTAAGTAACAGCAATGGAAACAGTGAGAATAGCAGCAACATGGGCCATCAGATGAAGAAAGAATCAGCCTATGCAAAAATATTTGCACACCTTTTTTTGGAATCCTCCCATCCATGATAGCTTTAGTTATAGTGCTTCTATAAGAAAACAAACAACAACGATACTGATTATATGGATCAAGACTTATTTTTTAAGAGATAACACCTCACCATATGAAATTACAAATTTGTAAGATGGTGCAGAACTACTTAAGTGGCTATTCTTAGAAAACAAGATTCTTACCTGATCAAACATTTCTTGGTACCTTACGACGTACAAGTCAAAGGACATGAAGAATTACAGAAGAGAGACTTTAAAACAGGGGAGACCTAACCACTCCTCTGGATTATACTATCCAGAATCGTTAACCAAATGGAAAAAGCATGTCTTTTTTTTTAAACAACATTAGTACATAGTGATTTTCTAATGGAATCAACCAGAAAAACTCTTCTGGCTTACCAATCACAATACTTTCTATCCCAACTTAATATCTCTGCAAACCAGTACCCCAACACAGTATCATCAGAAACACTCATTGAACCAATCAGAACTTGTGCAAAAATGTCTTAAATGGATGGTATCCTAGTATTTCTAGCTTACCAGTGTTTAGTGCAAGCAAATATACAGAACATAAATAGTACTGTGATCAATTAAGCAGGAAATCAGGGATAAGAGTTCATTGAGATCTACGCATTAAAAACACTTGGAAGAGCTGGGTATTATTCTTTCTGGAATGTGGTTTTAAGTATATTACAAGGAGATCAAATTGAATAATATTCTTAAATACTTTGGAAATACAGTAAGTTTCAGAGAAAAAAAGCATTCTCGTAGTATTGTGACAAGCAACATGAATAGGGTTCCAATTCCCCTCCGTTTAAACCTTTTAAAGTCATGCCCCCAATCCTAGATACAGAGCTGTCTGCCTACATTCTATATTTCATTATAACCATGAGTCTCCCAGATGGTATGTTTGAAGTCAAAATGTCGATAACCAAAAGAGTTCCAGTCATATGCACACACAAAATAGCAGAAAAAGTTTAAGAAGTGGACCCAGTAAATGGGACCCACTTTCAAAGTCAAGCCCGCTAAAACCCATTTCCACCGCAATTTCTGCAACGGAGACTCACAAAACCCACACACATATTACTCCCTCAATTCTCCTCTAACATTCACCTGCACTCAGAGGTGTTTTCTTTAAGACAAAATTCTTTTTCCCATACTTAACTCTATGTTTCTTGTTCAATTTAAAAGAACAGCAAAATTAAACTTTTCTTAATGAAAAGACTACTGTCTGTATGCACTACAACCATCAACAGCTACTGAAGACATCTACTAGATTTCACGTCTCAGTAGTCTGACCCAAAATACTAATTTCTATAATGCACAGTGTAAGCAAATTGAAACTACATCATAGAAATCTGAACTGGCATCTCAACAGCCCTTAATTTACCTTTTAGGCCACAAAGAAGGGGCTGAGATCTGCACTCCATGCTTACACCATCTTTTGGGTACAGCAGACTCCAGTCATGGAAACTCCACTGAGACGGAATCAAGTATTTCTGTACTTAATATAAAGGTTGTGAATTAAAGATACCTGATCTTTTTTCCCCTTATATCTGGTACTCCTGAAAAGCCATGTCAAAATTTGCATTCAAGATGCTGACCAATAATGTACGTTTTAACTTACTGTGGCAAATAAAACTTTGTGCCATATGGCTGATTAGAGATACTCTCTCTCTTTTTCTTCTCCTCTAAACAGCTGGGTGAGTAACAACAAGGAAAAGACAGTCAGCAGCTGCACACTGTTATCATTACTTTGATACCGCTTGAAGGAATCTAAGCCTTCCACAGGTATGCACCTGAGATTAGAGGCAAAGAATTTTCCTCTCTAAATATGAGAGGAAACAGCTATGGGAGTTATAATTATGTTTTACAGGTGTCATCAGAACAATGCTTCCAAATTTTACCCAGAACAAACATATTCTTTTTCTATTTCGTGATCGAATTTTTCAAAGGCCTTCAGGGAAAAGATATTATTGTACAAAGGCAACAACAGTGAGTAAATAAGTATAAAGGCAAACACTTCTACTGCAGACTTCCCAACTTTATCTATTTCACCCATGCAACTTTAGTAGTTATCCAATAGGATCTGCAAACAGAGCATTAACTGTTCGAGCTCTGTGTGTGATTACCGTGTACCAGGGATTCCCAAGCTGGAATTTCCCTGCAACACCACGGCTGGCAGAGCCCTTGTCAGTAAGCGGAGAAGAATTAACAAGCCATTAACAAGGCTCCATATAAGTCAAAAGGTATTTGGTAACAGCCGTAGGATCTTTACCTAATACTACCTTCTGAGCAACCAGCGGCCACAGGAACGCCTGATCTGGAAGAGTGTCAACTGCAGCCGGGGCTAAGTGGCAAGAGGGAACTTGAAGCAACAGGTGGAACATGCTGCATGAACGAGGAAGGCTATGGACACCCCTCTGGGCCACACAGCTCTTGCACTTGCCTCGCTTCCACCATCCCATCTGAAGAGGAACGTAATTCACACTTCTGAAGGGGAATGTATTTTAAGTCTTTCATTGCTGCTTTACTAGAAGCAAAAAAAAAAAAAAAAAACCCAACACAAGCTTCTGTGATCATTAAATTGTTCATGAGACAACCGCAGCCATGTCAGCTCCTCTCCCTGTGAGGTAAGTGACCCCTCCTGTGGATTGAAGTAAGGAAAACATTTTTTTAAAATTTTCTCCGACAGGATTTGGGGTTTGGAGTTTATCAGGAGAATTTTCTCAGCTTCTCTGGATGTCTGTGTTCTTCTTTCTTCTACATTAAATAAGTGCATGGGAGGAATATTTCATGGAACAGTACAATTAAAGAGAACTATACAGTATGTTTAAGAAAAGTTAAATTTTAGCCTGTATGGTCAAACATTTGCAAAGACTTTAAGATTATTCTGATCCAGTCGTCATACTAAAACTCCCCACCAGAGCTATGCACCCAGTCACAGGAATAAGAATTTTCAAAGTTCATAATAAATGCCCTGTGAAACAGCACAAATCAAAGGAATACTTGCACAAATTTCACAAACAACTATATCGTCAGCTTTTCTCATGTAACTCATGAACATGAAAAATAAAATCTGTTGAGTATATAAGGTTTCCAACTAATCAGGGAACAGCAATTACAGTGCAGCGCTAATTGTGGTCTTTGTGAATATCGGAGGTCTTTTTCTATGCACACACATATATTTTCAAGACAGAAACCACCCTTTCATTGTTGGAAAGCACCTAGAAATCTCTGGACACTACTCCACCAGCAGCTGTGTTATTTTTCTTTAAGTTTAAATTACCATACATGGCTATCGTTGCTAGGTAGGACTTGGCTTCCAGCATTGTAACAGTGATGGCTGAAGTCTGGGCTGGACTAAGAAACAAGCAAAAATTCAGAGGTGAAAATTACCTCTGTGGGGGTGGTTTGTATTTGTTAATGCCTTTTTAAAATTATCTTGGATATTTGCTTGAGCAAGGTATTGCCAGTCTCTGCTCTCCAGGCATCCTAGCACTTGTACTCTTGTTGCTTTCAAGTTCAGTGTCACCAAGATACTTTCAGGCAACAGATCATCTAATGAAGAACAATATGATGTCAGTGTGTAATGACTTCTTGAGAAAAAGAGTGATGTTATTCAGCAATACAAAGAGACAGTCTCACTTTCTTCTCAGATAAACAACTCGGTAATGAAAGATTGTTTAGAGGTAAAGAACAACTGAATGAAATTTAAAGGGGCATAGCAACTAGGGTGTTAAAAATCTCCAAACACCCACATTTTAAATATTAATAACAGACAGAGCCACTGATTCTGCTGCTATCAACAGGAAATTAAAAAATAAACACATAAAAATTCAGATGAGGATTTACAAAAACAGACGGACACAAAAGTGACAGACACTGAAGAAAAGACTATCTCTCAAAACACAACATTTACAGAAGAGCAGTAAAAATTATCACTGCGCTCATGTTTGGCTCCAAATCACTGTACTAAACTCACACCTGATGTAACCGATTAAAACATAGTGGATGGCACTGGGATATTAGAATTTGGCTTTACGAATCATGCAGCATTCAAAGTGTCAAACTGAGAATGGTACAAGAGCGTACCTTAATACTTACACGGTGCACAGCAGGCAGGCAGTGTCAGGAAGGCTTGAAGTGTACCTGCATTATATTTCTTCCTATACTTTAAGTCCACTATACTGCCAAACAGTGCTAAACATCTGTACTGTAAATGCAAATCAGGCCCAAATCCCTGAAAATCTGTGTATTTTTTAATTCACTAATGCCACCAGCACTCTGCATGCAGCAAAAAGATGGTCATTACAGAGAGATGCCAAGGGCCATTTTTAAATAGAATCCATTTACATTTACCAGAATCTTATTGCCATTCTTGGTTTTGTTTTTTAACAGTGCTAAATAGTCACTTGGGAAAGCCTGTTACGTACAAACAGCACACACACAAGCTTAATTCTTCAGCAACTTCAGACAGAAGTGTAAAATGCAAGCTGGAGTCCAAAGGCAAGGAGGCAGAGCTCTAGTAAATCTGATGCAAAGCCTAATCTGTCTTTTGTCTGTACAATCTGTGGAATATTTGAAAGAGGAGCAAACATGCCAGCAAACATTGCATGTTACTTGTCTCAAGGGAAGTTCTGAATTTTTGTTCACCCACCAAGACACAGATAATCAAAAGGAAGACCTTATAAGCCAAGTACTTCAGGGTAGGTCATCTATTTCTACATCTCTCCCCGCATATAGGCTGCATTCAGCTTATCAGCAGAATGTACTATAAATGGTAAGAGTCTAAGAAAACAGTAGATGCAAAATTTATGTCAGCAAAAACTATTTCTAACGCTACTTCTGTGCACACTCTCTTTCAGAATGCAATGGAGTAGATGGACAGCTTTTGTGGTTTCCTATCAGTCTGAAGTGCAGTGCCTTTTTCCTGGTGTACAATCTTGCAAGTTTTTAAGAGAAGTGACATAACTGTTGTTGGCACTGTCACAGGCAGACAAACCTGGTTAGCTCAGTGCTAACTGCCTACTGGGTTTGATCATTGGTGTGAGACGGGGTCGCACTGACGAAATACCAACCATGAACCTGGAAGACTCCTAGTTCACACTCCTGCCCTCCTAATTTATACTTCAAAAGATTATATTAACTGGTATTAGAACAGAGAATGACTATTCTTACTTCACAACTATTCTACTATCCTCTCCTTAACCACTACAAAGATAAAATAAAAAATGAACTATAAAGCTAGATAGCAAAATAAAATGTATAAACGAAACACCTACATAATAACTATTACATGCTCAACAGCTCACTCATCCTTCCGCAGCATAAATGTCAACTGATGTTCATATTATTCCTTAGAGAAAGAGTCCACCCGTCACACGCTTCTTTCATGCAGGAGTCAGCGTAGAAGGACACTCATTTTCTGGTGGTATTTTGAAAGTAAAAAACATTATGCCTTCAAGGTTTTGAGTACAGTTACAACCTATTTCCTTTAATCTTTGATCTTCAGTATGGTTCCACATGTGCAGCTGAGAACCAGCTTTATGCATTTTATTAAATATAGTTAAAGATACAACTAAAGAAGATGCTTTCTGTACATAAGGAAATGACATAAAAAATCAGCTCAAATGTGTCTGGGTTTTTTTCACTTTCATTCAAGAATTTATAGAATTATTTTAAACTGATCTGATGACTTTCACGTTGTTTCTATTATACTACCTACTCATCAGTGACTGTTTTGAAAATTACCGAATGGAATCCAGTGTCTGAAATGAAAGAGTCTACCTACTCTATTAAAGAGTCTACCCTACTCATTTTTTTTTTTAAACTGACCTTTTGTATATTTATTCTCAATACAGTAATCTTCATTTTCTTTTCAGTTTGTCTCCTATGGACCTTTCTGCGAACACAGCAACAATGAAAACAGACAGTTTTGAAACACTGCCTTCTATGCTTGCCAAAATTTACTCTACAATTTAAGAAAGCCCTCTGCTACTTAATGTCTGGTATTTTTTTTGGCCAAGGAATCTTTTGAGATTCTGACTAGAGCTGTGAAAACCCAGATGATGAACAAGCACAGTAGTGCAGTGTGTTGAGGATTCAACTTCAAAAATCTTATCATGTTTTCTAGGCTCACTAACCTCATCAAGCTAAATTCAAGTCAGCACTGCTTTTTAAATACATGTCAGGAAGTGAAAAATACAAAAACGTTGAAACAATCAGAATTCTTTCAAAAGAATCTGTAAGAGCTTAATGCCAGTCAAGGGCAGAAATTAACTTAAAACCCACTAAGACAACATCACTGGACAAGGACACAGTCACCTACTTTCTTACTGTGGTACCTGAACTTACAGCTGGACATCCTTCTTTCACTGTAAAAAAAGTTACACTTTGCTATATTTAGTTCTGCTAAAGTTTGGCTGAAAAAAGTTCACTTCATATACTTTTGGGGAGGAATACAATAAAACCTATGACCTACACACTGAGATTCTCCACTGCCTTGCACAACCATTTATATTTTTTGCAAAACACATGTAAACTAGCACAAAGTGCTACTATTCTAATGTCTTTACTTCCCACCCACTGTGCAGAGGTGTAAATGATGACACACTATGCATGGGAGTAGTGAATCAGGCCCCCCATTGTCTGAAGATATATTAGCATGGGCTCCTATCAAAGGAAAAGCAAGGACACTAAAACCACTCAGGAAAAGAACAATAATGGTTTTCATTGATAATGCTATACATGTTCTTAGTAATGAGTCTCTCTCTCAACTCACTCTAAGGAAAGCAATTGGCATGTTCTTTAGATAGAGCAACAGTACAAATACAGCTGTGTATATCTGACACACAAGCGTTTGATTTTGGACTTGCTGAATGTTCAGATAGTTGATGAGATCACTTCAGTGTTGCTGCACATAAAAAACAAGGTATCTGCAGCATGCCTAATTCTGATATTAATCACTCTCCTCAATAGACTGAGAACCTGCACCAGGGTCACTACTGAGCATTTTTTCTTGCCCTAAGATATGTTTGCAAAAATCTATTCACCACAGGGGAGCTGGGAGGAGAATGCCTGGGAACTGATGGGCATCAATTGTACCCACAGCTGTGAGTTCTTCAGTTCTGGCTGCCGCAAACGTAGTTTCAGGTCTTTTCACAGTTCTTTGAGTGGAAAAGAAGCGGGGACTATTCCTTGGTATTATTTCAGCAGTCTCACTGGCTTAAATTTCTCTCCCCATGTTCAGAGAGCTACTGAACCTGTCACCCATATGAAGAAACCAGTGCAGAGCAACAAAGCTAGTGCAATCCTACCATCAGACGCTGCCCTCAATATAGACAAATTTGCTCTGTCGACCTTTAACACAAAAGGTAGTACACATGATGTTTAGGTTGATGAGTAACAAACATGGATTCCCTTGTACAATAGTTACTTTTCATACCTTTCTTTTGGCTGCGGTTCACAGCTGTCACTGTGCTATGGCATTGCCGAAGTCGTATGCCCTTCTCCTGTCAGTGTCAACGAAAGTGAGTTTGGTTTGCATTGCAAAGTATCAGTATGTTCAACAATAAGACTTAAAAGAAACAGTCAAAGAAACAGTAAAGTGTTCTGTATTTATCCTCTAGTACTGCTCGTCCTTTTCAGTAATGTCCACTTTCATTCCTTACCCATCTCGCACATAAAGTTCATTATAATTATACTATAGTAGTCACCATCACAAAGTCAACATTTACACTTAGTTACTAGATAGTAGCATCTGAGCAACCACAGTATTATGTCTGCACAGAATAGGAAATAACTGTGGTGACCCCGATACCATTGTGTGGTAAACGTGGTTGCATGTTGACTTAATGTTCTTCACTGTACTGGCATCATAATTATTTTAAGAAAACAAATACAATTACAGAATTATAGAATACTTGATAGACAAACTCTTCCCCTTCAGAAGTCACTGCCTATTCTTCCAGTGGCAGAATGATATGGAAAATATTAATCATAACAGATATCTACTTGATCGAAGATATATGCAGACGTATAAAATCACATATCTATGTCCATAAGATTAAAATAAAGGCACTGGAATATACAAAAGAACAGTAACTGTGAACTTCCGCTTCTGTAATTCTTCCTCTTTAGGTGTATGGCATTCTTATATGCCCATCTATTTCCAGTTTATAATCAAAATCAAAGACGTTCTGTTCTTTCCGTGAATTCTCTCCAAACAGTGAAAAATGGCTGTTTGTTTTTCTTTTGTTGACAGAAATCTTTGAATCACCTTTTGGTCTCAGTCAGATCATAGCTGGTATTCCATAAATCTCCCAGGAAAGTGTGAAGTATTTAAGAGGGATGCTTGAGACATTTCAGAAAGTCTTCTCAGATTTGCTTCTGTCCCTCTCTGAATAGTTTTGTTAGATCATTAAAAGGGAAAATTATGCAGTCTTTGATAAATAGACTGCTCCCTTACCTCAGTGTTAGATAAGATGTAAGTAGATCAGTTTTCAATTACATTAGCCTATGATATATGTGGTAAGGCATTCCTAAAAACCTAGTGAAGGGGACACCTAAAAAGAGACATGAGGAAAACACAGCTAGAACTCAAGACAGAAATGAGCAGAAATCACAGCTGACAGAAGTACGATTACATAAATCCCACTTAGAGCCATCCTTACAAAGCACATTTGAAAAATAAGTAGCGGTGACATTTTGTAAATTTTCTAACTAGGGAGATACCTAACATTGACTCTGCAGTATCTCTGTTGTTCTGGGAAGATCAGAAATGAGCTCAAAAACGTAGACATGGCCCAGAAGTCCCATCCTTACTTCTGCCTCCTATTCTTTAGTATTTAAACAAGACCCAAAGTATTGCTACTCCACCATGCCCTCTCAAAGTCTCTGTTCACGCTAGATGACAATGAAAGTTTAAGGTACAAAAAATCTGGGAAGAAGTGGAAAATAGTCTAGAAATACTGAGTGTTTTATAGCAGGAGAAAAAGGAATATTGTTGAGGGAAGGAGGGCAGGAGGGAGGGAGGGCCTGCAGAAGCCCTGCTGACACTGTGGTACCACTGTGCTCACCCCAGCTTAGGGGCCACCACAGCTTCTTTCCATCCAGCAAGCATGCCATGCCTTCCTTCCCACCTCCCCTGGGGCATGGGAGACAGGTGGGGAGGGTCTGGGACCCTGCCAGGGGCCACACCTACAAATGCCCAACCCTGGCTGCATGCCTGCGGTGGACTTGTGGTATCCGAGTCATTTTGGTTCTTCGGGGACTTAGGCTGGCCATGACTGAGCTCCTAGGAATGTCACACTCCACACCGCGTGATCACGGTGCACAAACAGAAAATACCACGCTGGTATTTCAGCCTATTCTTGGACCTCTGCCTAATGTTTCCTTCCCCCTCTTCTTCCCCCTCACTTTTGATAATACTCACTTATATGCTAGCCTGTGAAACCGCAGGCAAGCTTCTGGGTTTTATTTGGACCCCT
>VZSZ01010485.1:538126-583126 GCA_013398815.1 Ibidorhyncha struthersii
CCATGATACGATGTATGACACCAACAGCCTTCCTAGATTTACTAATAACAGACTAAAGACGACAATCAGATATTAATATAAAAGGTCTGGTTTTCTTCAGTGAAAACAAACCTGCTTCTAGCAACTGCTACTGCACATATTTTGCTTTCATTTTTTTATGCTTCGGTATAAATCAGGTGTGAAAATAAACATTTTAAATTGTAGTTAAAAATAATTTAAAGTTAAGTTAAAAATAATTCTAAATTAGTGGCCAGAGAGAGAACACCACTTCGGTGTTATCTTTTGCCTCTGAAGACAGGAGAAACTTCCCACAACAATACATTTAACGAACCAGAACACTTGGAATTAAAGTTTTCAGGGCACTCAAAACACACCAACTTTCACATGCATTGTTTTGAATCCTCTTCAGTCTCTATCAGTTCAGCCTCACTCAGAAGACTCTGGGGCTCTTTTTTTCCAAACTTTTCCAGACAGCCCTGCAAGGCTTTGGATAGAATTTGAACGATTTCAGGATCTTTTCTTTCCGATCGCTCTATGGCATTGCAAAACAAAAAAGTGACGCTTTCTATATTAGAGGAGTGTTCTCCTANTGAAAGTTAGAAAAATAATCTTCTTCATCCTGACACATTTTCAATCCTCTTAAAACAATCTCAACAACTATATATAGTATGAAATTAGCTCTCGCCTGTTACCCTTGTTCCTACATAGAATTTTCTAATGTCTCACCAGTAATAAATTGTAAACGAGGCTATGACTCTAAGAGTAGACAGTGTGTTTCATGGGTATTTAAACAACAGCATTAAGTACTATGGGAATCTGTGGAATGTGGAGTGCAGATTTATGTGTCTTAACAATTTCTTTACTGGTTTGTAATAAGCCAGCAAACTAACACTTTATTTTTATATTAATTTGGCCTCAGAAGTAGAGTATACTGGAGCATGACAAGAACAACAAAAATAAACTGGCATATACTTAATAACTGTAACAGTGAATTGCCTCCAATACTAAAATATTTATCGAAACTGTGGGGGAAAAAACTAAAAAGAATTACCCTCAACAGCCTGCTACCAGCTCTTTAACAGTGGGCAACGTAATGCCTTAAGGTACCTCAAACTGTCTTTCATTTTCTAGACTTAATGGCTGATTGCAGAAATCAATGTTGCCATTAGTAACAGAGTATTTGTTATGGCATGATTTCCTCTGTTGTTAGGCTTGCAGAATGATTACAGTATTAGTGAGGTGCTTTCTTTATAAAGGGCTGAAGATATAACTTTCAATTTACTATCCATTAGTAAGTGACTTTGGAAATATAGACGAGGCCAGAAATCTTACCTGTTATTACTTGGAGATTTTATTTCAGCAGTCATAGGCTAGTAAGTTTAAAAATTGTACCAGGAAGCTCAATATTTTATAGACATCTCCAATGAAATATTATCTGCTTTGCTATTTTATACACAGCAAGTTAACATGACATACAACGCAATTAAAATGTTTCAGTCCGATTTCTATTTTTCTTGTATTTTCAGATAGATGTGAATTAAGCAGAAGGCTTCATACATGTTAAAATGTGCACATAAGTTAGAAGATTGTCAAAAAGTTAGTAATTTGTATTGCTGAATCTCTTTTTAATCAGTCCAGTGGCCAGGTACAAGTAGATATCCCAGCTAAGTAATTGATACAGTTGTGGGAATAAGGGCAAGCAGAGAGGTTAGCCAACACGCTATTTATTAATCCTATTTCTTTGAACTATAGCTCAAAGAAGGCATCTCTCCTCACCCTTTTAAATGGAGGACATGGAAAGAGCTGCGAGAGAGACACCGTGAACAGAAGAGGAGGGGAAAAAAAAACACCTTCCAAAACCTGGAGGGAGAGGCCCTGGACGCGACATGGCCATTGGTGACTACACAGCCTGCACCCGCTGCCGGTGGGGTGGCGGAGGTGACGGCTGAAAGGCTAGGAAACGTGCCCTTGGCGGGGAGACAAGGGGGAGCCCAGAATTAACCTCGAAGGCATTGCGGAAACCCCAACACAGATGTTCTGGCATGTAACACCACATCCCTGTGGACTGCTAGGAAACAACCTAACGAATGCATAAACTACTGTGCTGCTGTGATTTCGAATATAGCTACGAAGCTTTCAGTGTAGAGAGGGAAGGAGAAGTTATCGTACCTGAAGAGGAGGGTGAGGAAGGATGTGGGCTGTCCTCCTGGGCACTCCCCGTCTGCGAGAGACCCCCACCTACTCCGCTTTCTTCAGTAATGTTAGAGGACCCCGGTGTTGTCGACCTGCTGACAGACTGAGACTCTTGATCGCTTCCAGACCCACGTCGCTCATCAAGACTACCTTGAATTATTTCATCTTCTCCTTTCCTGTCTCTTTTGTGGACCCTGGAGTGAACGACCACTTGGTGGTATGTTCTAAAAACCCTTCCGCAGTCCGGGCATTCAGTTGGCTTTTCTTTTACGTTTCCATGACTTTGTAAGTTGTAATCGAGTCCCTGGTTCATACCATGTGACAAAAAATCTCTACTGCCTTCTAAAGGGTCTAGTTTGTTTGGCAAGTCTCTCTGATTGCCCATTTTAGTGCTGTGAACCAAATCAGCAGGCATTTTCTGCTTAGAGCCATCTGCTCCTACTAACACATACTCCCGCTTCTCCTTATCAAACATAACTCCAGCATTTGCCAAAGTGTCTTCATGGCTGCGCTGTATCTGCTGCTCTTTAGACAAAAAGCCATGTTCCATGGCCATTCCCCTTGCCATAAGCTGCCAGGCCTGATAGCTGTTTACTGGATCCATCTCTGCCGCTTTGGCGGCAGCTTGTAACCTTTCTATGCAGCTGGATTTCAGAGGAGGCACCAGATTGAGACAGCCCAATAAAGAATGTTTATCCCCTTCAGCAATACTGTGGCCAATGCCAGAAATGGGCGAAAGGAGCTTCCCCAAGACTTCTTTCTCTTTCATGGGCATATCTCCCTTGTTATAGATTTGATTTTGTTCACTCAAACTTGCTTTGTCGGGAGGAAGAAACCCACTTTGCAAACACGACAGGTATCTTGAATATAAGTTTGCATGAGCTTCCTGGGACATGCTGCTGATGGAGACGGGTACTTCGGGATCATTAGGAGATTTGTTCTTTACAGACAACTTATTCAGGTGAACTTTCATGTGATTTTTAAGAAACCAAGGCTCTTTGAATCGCCTCCCGCAGATCTGACAGCAGTGTTCAAAGGAATCCTTGTGCTTTCTCATGTGGCCCTTTAGGAACCAGGCTTGGCTAAACACCTGGCCGCACACCTCACAACGAAACTCGTTGGTGGACTGCTCACCATTCCCGTTGGAGCCCTGGCCCTGTGCTGACTCTGCAGTTATGTGAGCCTTCTCCACGTGGCTAATCAGCTCCTCCTCCTGCGAGGCGGCAAAGTCACACAGGGTGCACTTGTAAGGCTTGTGCAGGATCCGTATGTGCCTGTCCAGCTCTTCTCGCTTCTTAAACTTGCCTTTGCAAAACGTGCATCTGAACCCAGCTGTCTGAGCGACAACTTCTTCCTGGACGCTGACTGGCTTTGGAGAGGGAACAGGGTTTGAAATATCAGGTGTGCTGTGATTAGCTGGCACAGACAAGTTGCAGTTTGCAAGAGGCATTGGCTGGGTGTGCTGCTGTGCTTTCACGTCAGGTCGTGGCTGCAAGAGGCTGCTCTTCATCTGTTTGTCCCGAAGAATCGCTCTCTCCTCCAGCTCATGTAAAAGTCTGTTTTCTTCTCGGACTCTTCCACGACCTTTGCCAAGGTTTCCAAGCTTATGAGTACGCAGGTGTATCTTCAGGTTGCCTTTTTGAGCTGCTCTGTGGTCACAGTATGGACATTTAAATGGTTTCTCTCCAGTATGAGTTCGCATGTGTAGCGACAGGATGCTGTTAAATCGAAAGCGTTTCCCACAGAGGGGACACGGGTACTTTCTGTTTTTCCTGGCGTCATCCTCTATATCGCTCATCTGAGACATAATTCCTAGGTTTTGTCCATTTAAGAACTGCTGCAGATCCACACGCCCATTCAAACTGGTGTCAACCTCTCTATTGAGCTGGTTTGCCAACAGTGCCATCTGACTGCTGATGGGCTGGTTTGCTATGGACATGTGGCTTTTGTCTTCTAGCGGCGCTGACGCCTTCTCCTCCGGATTCTGCCTGTTCTGGAGCTCCGGGAAGGCATGGCTGAGCTGGGAAGTGATCTGGTGCAGCTTCTGGCTCATTGAATACTGCCCATTGAGTATGGTGGTGTTGAGATGGGCATCAGCTTCTGGCACGGCTGAAGAAACACCAAGGCACAAGCTAGCTTCCTCCATCTCTGAAAATCAGAAGATATTTTAGATTCAGACTGTGAAAGAGTTACAAGCATCGAATCACTGACGTACAATTTGCATTTATGTTTTACCTACTCATAATAATGCAAAGGAATTAGTGTAAAAACAATAAAAAGTGCATTAAATGCCAACTGTGCTACACAATTTTGATCATACGTGTGCTTCCATCATTCTATATGTTTACCAATAACCATTAATTACTATTTTTAAATATGCTACAGTTCCAAAATCTAATTATTACGGAAGGGGCAAAGGCTTTTACCACCTCCCTTGTCTTTCTCCTTGTGAAATTGCACCTGTTTACATTTCTAAATCTATAGAAAAAGAAATGTTATGCATCTCTCCCATTTCCATTAGAAAAGCCAGGAAAAAAAAACAAACCCAAACAAAAAAAAACCCCAAAATAGAAATCCATTTGTAACTTTCAGTTCCATTAACCATATTCAATATATTACACATTCTACAGTGAGAAAGATAGTTTTATGATTTGACAAAAAAACGATGGTATGATATTTACTGGTGTACAATAAAACAAGATAATGTTTTGGGAAAAAATAAAGTAAAGGACAAGCTTTAGAACAATAAAAGGGATTTTGCTTTAGTCAACAAAAAGTGCAGTAATATCTCATTAAGCTGATTAGTATGCTGCTTAGAAACAGTACTAGGTGCTGTAACACATGATTATAATCATAAAAATCCTTCAGTGTTTGCAAGTAAGCATTAACGAGGTATATTAAATTTTAAGGAGACTGTGACTAGCAGCTTTGTAAACCTCTGAGATTAAGATTTAACCCTTCTGTTACAAAACATTGTTATTTTGTCAATTTGAAACTGAGCCCATCAAAAGGCACATAAATTATCTTCTGCCAAGTCTTTTAATTCATCGTTGAGAACCTTCAGATTTCAGTTCTTAGGAAAACTTGCCAGATTATAGAAGGAATATCTCTGTCCTTCGATGGGTACGACGTGATTTAAGGGACTTTGATTTGTTTTAAAGAGCTCTCTTATGGAACTAGATAAAACCAATTAAAATCTGGGGAAGGTGTTGTGGAAAGCCTCAACAAGTTTAAGAGTTTTAATAACTTTCCTAATACACAGTAATGACTACAAATTGTACCTACACTATGTATATTGCAGAAAATTAGAATTCAAAGCTGTTTGTTAAACACCAGTGCTCTTTTCTGGTCTGCGTAATTGTCCACAATAATCTTCTATCCTTGCCACTTCTCTAATCTATACAGAAATAATGTATCTATATAATTCTATTTAAAATATAAAATTTTACATTAATAACTCTCAAACTATATAATGCTATGAGGTTATATTGGAACTTAATTAAGATCTGTGTTGTTCAGTGGAGTGATTTGACACTTTATTCACTAATAAAATTACTGAATTCTATATGTTATTGAATAATTAATTCGGTCAACTTTCTGTTTGGCTTTAGCCAAAAGCATTTACTCGCTATACCTCCTACAAAGGCTGCAGGCACACACTCCAGGTGGACACCATCCCTCGCATGGCTTCCTAGTGGCCACTCACTAGAAAATTTGAGGCCCAAATCTGGCACATACTTAAAATGCATGTAATTGTGCTCATGGGAGTAGTCCAGTAGACTTCAAAGGGTGACTCTTGAAAGCAAAGTTCCACACATGCTTAAGCATTTGCAGGATCAGGGCCTAAAAAAAAAGCATGGGTGGTCTCCAAGAGGAGCCCTGTTTGGTCCTCGACAGGATGATTGAGGTTGTGATACAATACAGATCTTGTAAGAAGTAAAGGGAGAAGTGTATATTCATGTGTCTTAAAAGATGAACACGGGCTACAAAAACTTGCTTAGATGTAAAGCAGATCTTTCTCAAAGCTTAACAGGGCTCAGATTCAGGATTCATTTTGGGGACGCACTACTTACATGCTGTCAATGTTGTTATTTATAAAAATATTAATGAGATCAAGTATATAAAAGGAAAAGGCTTATACTTATAAGCTATAGGACTGCTCTTAAGTTTAGCTTGCCGCGTCTGATTTCCAAAGGTAGGGGAACATAGTCAAGCCAGGTGTTCACCCAAGGCCATGTAGCAAACAAAGAAAATTCTTGGTTTCCATGAAAGTTTTCTGTGCAGCAGACCACAATCATTCAAAACGTGGGTACATACAAACACATTTTTCTAACATTTTTGAAAGTTTGCTTAACTTTTGAAACAAGCCAAATCTCATGTTGAAAAGGATTAGCTTAACATCTGAGGGTTGTAGTGCTTAGGCCTGCCATTGCCTGAAGTTGACTGAGATTTTGAATATCTGCCTACCCGCTTCCTAAAAATAAATGAAGAAAAAAAAACAACCAAAAAAAAAACCCAAACCAAACAAAAACCAGAATCCACTTTCTGTCTGGATTCCACATACCACAGGCATTATTTTTCCTCACCATGCTTAAACAAGGCATGTTGGCAAACAAGAACATAAAAATTCAAGAAATGCATTGCATGTACAGACACATACATATATTGAAGAGGGTTTAGAAAAGTCTTTGTGAATTGTCATTACTCTGTAACAGCTTGAAAAATGCAGTCTAAATTTCATTTATTCAGTTGACCTCAATGGGAACTGGTGCCTTTACGTGCTCAGGAAGGTTTGGGTAGTTAATTTTAGCATTTTATGCTCTATCGAAGTTTGGAAATGCTGACAGATCCCAGTGGAGTTTATTAATTCTGATGTTTAACCCTAAGCATCAGTTCAAACGTATGGTTACTTGGATTGAGGAGGGGAGAGGGAGTTGTGGTTGAGATTTTAAGTTATTCTGTGGCTCTTTTTCAAAAATAACTTTAATAAAGTAACAACAGCAGTTACAGTTGGAATATGATAAATTTTTCTATTTTTTTTTTTTTTTTGCTATTTTCTGTCTCCCACAAGCATACAGACACATGCAATGTAGAATATAGATAGGATGAGCTGAAAAAAAATCAAGAGGAAGACCAAACCCGTAATTTTTCATTTAAAAACTAATGATTTTGGATCAAGCCTGGGGAACCTGACCCACGCTCATTGATCTTTTTGCACTGGAAATTTTATTCATTTTTTACGAAATATGCAGAAAAGTCAGCAAAGCCTCTGCTTAGTGAGAAATAACCACCCGTAAATGCTGTGTATTCTGATCAGCTGTTCAGTTTCTACGATCCAGCTACCGCAATCTCAAGATGCTACAGTTCTTCACTTAAACCGTATCCCCACCCTCATCTGCCCCAGCTTCTTGGAGTCCTGTCTCCTGCCTCTGGCTCTGAATTGTCAGATCAGACAAATCAGACTCTCAGTATTCTTCAGCCCATTCACAGCAAAACCTACCAAAATCTCATCTTGTATCCACTTGCAAGACAGAAATAAAACTCCTCCTCATCCATCATTCCACTATGAATTAGATAACCCAATCTAATTTACCTAATTTCTCTAAAAAAATTAGCAATTTCATTCTCTCCCTCTTTATCCATCATCCCTGTCTAGATCTATGACCAGACAGGGTTACACCAGGTGGGTAAGGGGCTTTCGCTCCCCACCCGGTGAGCCTCTCGCTTCAGGCCGTGCAGGTCGAAGTCCCCAGCTTGGCTGGTCATGGCACAGCCCCTCCCTGTCGGCTAGGACCCTCTCTCAGGGTCTGGCTGCTCTCCACAACACCCAAGAGGTGCAGGGGTGCTTCTGCATCACGGACACGCTCACAGCCATGCAGTTGTCCTGCCTCCACATGGATCCCCCTATAGACACAATTGTCCTCCTCAGACTGGCCTGATGCGCCTGATGGCCAAATGCTAAAAACACTAAAAAAACCTCACATGAATGGACCTCATTGAAATTTACCCTTTAACAGGTAACCAGTTTGTAATTTCAAGTGTTCCGACAAAATAAATATTTTTCACAACATCTTTCTTCATTATGACTGGCCCTTCTTGCCTCCCCAAACCAAAACACCAGGTATTCAAAAACCTGGAAATGCCGGTTTATAAGTGCTGATGTGCTGCTTCACAGGAGGGAAAATTTCTAGCTTTCAATTTTTAAATATATATAGTCTATTACATTATTTTCATGATTCTAATCACTCTTATGAGGAAAATACAGAACGTTTTTCCACCACTTGCACTGGGAACAGAAGCACAGTGTTCTCTGCAGTTAACATATGTTTACAAAATCAACTGCAAAACAAATCTGAGATTGTTAAGAAATTCAAAATATGTTTGTTGAAATTTACGTAGTAAATTTTTGACCTTGAATTATCTCAAATGTTCTGTCAAGACAGTGTCCCCCTCGCCGTGGCACCCTACAGAGCACGTTGGTAGCAGGAGTGGTTCACGGGCTGCCCTTCCTAACCTAACCAAAGCCCCAGCCCCGGCACAGCCGCCCCGGCGGGAAAGCCCCGTCCTCACCCCGCTACCTACGCACAGGCTATCGACCAGCTTGGCTTACACCGCACGGGGCAGGAGCAGCCCCTCGGGAAGGAGCAAGCAAACCATGAGAGGACAGCCCTTTACCGCGTCGGGTGTGCCGTTTGCTGTTTCTGCCAGGAGGGTACTCAGCTGATGAAATTCACAACTGGATACATCTATTATAAAAATACTCTCTCATCTCCCACATGAAGGTACAGTGAGACATTCAAGTGCCTTTGATGATACTAATAGTTATTTTGATTTCACTCACATTTTTGCCCTCAAGACTATTTCCTGTGATATCAATAACGAAAGTTCTGACTTTAGCCATTTCAATTGAACGCACAGATTTTATTTAACTATTTGAAATGGATTACTGGAATTTAAAACCAATTATGACACCAGAAATGCCTGTCATCACAACTACATTAATGTAATACGAGAAGCTCAGCTTCCTCTTGCTGGAAACAGAGGGAAAAAAAAAAGATGGCAACTAGAATAAAAAATAGTTTAAATATAAATATTTGCCCCCACACACATGTAAACACACACACACACATATATCTGTACACATACACATATATACACACACACACCTGTTATCTTTGTAAACAGATGGACCAAATTCAGTTCTCGTTTACACCTGTTCACTCCTACTGGACACACACACTAGAGCGTTTCCCTCTTCACTGCTGTAGAGAAAACAGTCATTTTAAAAACACTGTTGTGCTGCTATTATAGCTTAGATTAGGTTAGTTAAAAGATTTACAGTTCAGTAAGCAAAGTAATGCTTTACAAGCTCACGTGTTTAAACGACAAGCTCGCTCTGGCCCTGATCCTCTGAGCAGTTAGTTACACACACTGTTACTTATGCTTTCAGAATATAGACCTAGTATTTATCTTTCCAGCTAGAAAAATTCACATATATCTACATTATCTTGCGGTCCATTGACAAATTCAAAATACTCCAGTACAGACTGCTTCAGTTCTTAGCAACTCATAAACAGGTATCGCTGAGAAACTTCAGAATATATATTGAATTTTTATTAAATATTGTTCTTATTGTTGTAGCTGAAACAGTTTAACTAAGGCTGTTATAAGCATAATACACTCCTGTTAAGAAATACAGAACACCAGACTACTGAACCCTTTCAGGGTCATTAAACAGCTGTAAACATTATTACAAAAATAAACCAGAGATTTCATGCTTACATTTTAGCCCAGAGCTTGGTGTGCTGAGCAAGTACATTTTTTTCATCTCTTACAATCAACGCTGGTGACATTTGGGCATCCAAACAAATTACATCACAAATATTACTGAGGTGGGTAGGATACCGAGCGGTTTATTTGCCAGATGATTAATATATAAACAGTAGGGCAGGATAGATGACCTACTCGTCTTTGACTGATTTGTAGGCAATACTAAGAGACATAGATGTAAATAGTTAAATTTTAACAAAAACATGTGTGCACGGAAGGGGAGGGGAGAGATCAGCAGTATTTAATGCCACCAGGACAGCATTATCCAATCTGATAAAATGAAATAAACATTAGGCCAGATCCTATTCTCGTTTTACTTATGTAAAATAGAGTAACTGCATCGAGCTCATTGGCGTTTTCCTTCCCCTCCCGCCCTTTTTTTTTTTTTTTTCTTTCGGTTAAGTAGGTGTCCTGCTCCTTAGGGTATAATATAATTATATTAGGGAAATATATGGTTTCTAGAGTGTAACAAAGTCTTTTTAAAAAAAGTAAGTTGGCCTACAGGTAATGTGTCCTACCCATTTGTGTTTATTTAAATATTATTAAGGCCAACTTGGTGATTTGTTAATACTAGTAGTCACTTTACCACATTTAAGTTTTATAGTCATTGCAAAGCACATGTAGCTTCCAAGACATAAAAACTGGGGGGAAGCAGCGCTCAAACACAGTACGTCCAACGTACTGGGTGCTCCTGCGCTGAGCGGCTCCCGCGGTCCCGGCCAGGCACCCCCGGTCGGGGCCGGAGCCCCACACAAGCACCCATCGTCCAGCACCCAGCCGCCGCGAGACCACGCAGCGGGGAGCAGGGAAGGCATGCGACAAAACTATAGCCGCTTTGTAGCGCTGATATTTAAACAAGCTGCTTATTGATTCCAAAACAAAGTACTCCTTTGGTAACGACAGAGCCAACTCATTCCACAACAGTTTTTATGTCTTAAAGAAGGGTTAGCAGGGGGATTTTGAAGTTTCAAAAGTCATTAGCAGACAGAAAATTGTTTGCTGAGGCTGTACTGCTTTCGCTCTGGCCCGAGAAGACAGTTGCTTTCTAAAATACCTGTTACATCTGTAGGTTACTTTCTAGCTAGCACAGCGTTTTGGACTGATAACTGATCAGCAGAAGATAAATCACCAGAACAGGCTTTGGTTGGTAGCACCCATGGAGTGGAGGACTGTGAACTGTTTGTGATCACAATCTAGGAAGACGAGCAGAGAGGAGAGGAGAGGTCATTTATAAATCTCACTCACAGATTAGAATAGAAAGATTAGAAGAATGCAGACAAGCTGTTTGATTTATTGCTACTTTGCATGTGACTTAGCAAAATCTGTTTTCCTTCTTATTTATTCTATTTCACTTGCATATACTTAAGAAGTCAGATCCAAAGAAGAGAAGGATAAATAATTGGTACGGAAAGTTCAGTACATTAAAAAAAAAAAATCTGCTTTTTTTTTTTCCCAGGCACTGGTTGCATCTGGGATCATTATTTTTTAGCTTATAAGCATTTTACTTTTTTTTCTCCTTAGTGTTCTCCTGATGAGAAAAGCAAAGATAAGAATGATACCAAATTTAAACAGGAGCCTGATTTGCCGAATGCTTCATTAAATTAAAGCTTCTGTTACTTTAGAAACAGCATTTTTAAAAGTAAATTTGTTATTTTCATGTAATTTGGAATGTATACAACTGATTAAACTCTCTCCAATTTGATCAATCTCCTGTAGCTCCTATCTGATCATTCACTTTAATTAATCTAACTGGCATTCACATCAGATTGAAGAAACCTTAAAATTAAGCTTTTAATGATCCACTTTAGTATCACGCAGTACAAATAAAATAATAAAATTCCTGGAAGACTTTGCAAAGTGTATTTGTGATTTCATTTTTTGTCATTTTTACGGCACAAAACAGGCTCTGAATCTTTATTCTCATCTGAGGACACTGTACCGCACTGGAAGTCTGTAATACTCTAACTCATTATATAATATTAAAACATACATAATGTTGACCCCATTAATCCTGCATTCCTCACACAGGCAAGTTCCAAATAACAGGCAGGGCATTTCAGCGGGTTGAGGAGCAGGAGGATCAGGCCCTCTGTACCAATTACAAAGAGATCAGGCGAGAAGAGTTAAGACCACAGAACTCAAATCATAGTTTGAAACAATTTAAATCCAAAACTGTAATGCCGGGTTGATGATTCTTTTTTCATTTCACAAAGGCTTAGACTTAGATTTTGTGCACAACTAAATATAATGTCAAATGCACATATGCCCCAAAGATCAAAGTATGATTGATTGTGAAATATTCATATGCTATAGCCCGGCGAGATTTTGTTCACAAGGGCACCTGTCAGAAGCATAAGCTTGGATACAAATCATCAAATAAGTATGTAAAATCATTACGAAAATCCAGGCATGCAATCAGATAGTCAGTTGTCTGAAACTCTTGGCCTGTAGCCAGCACAGTGGCTCAACAGACTAATGCTTTGGTCTCTGCAGATCCTCAGGGCCCTGGTTCAGTTCCTCCTGCCACTGGTCAGGTCAACCGCCTGTACCTAGTGTTGACTTCCCTGGCACTTAATGCAAGGAGTAAAGACAAAAAACCCGAGTCCATAAGTTCCCTTTGACCTGAGCCACAGAAACATCTGCTGGTTGAGTCACGAACTGCTTGTTGGCCAAGTTTAACAGTAACCGATCCTGTTGCGGATCAGCTCTCTCAGCAGTAGGTGTCACTGCAATAAATAGATGGATTTCAAGGGACAAAGACACTCATTCCCCATGAAAATGCATAAACAGAACATCCCTGAATAACGGGAGTTTGAAAAAGAGGTATATGGTCCAATTAGACTTTTCCTTTAACTTTATGCAAAATGCTGGAAGTCTGGTTTGGGGAGAAATGAAATTGCACAAGTGGCATTGCCAACAACAACAACAAAGTAATTCTGCCCTTTAGTCCTGTGTCACAGAGATCCTTTAATTCGCATTAATCACCTCCCTGCAATCCCAGGTCTATTAGGTAAAGACTGTTACAGATAAACCTTTTTAAAACAAAAAAAAAAGCTCTCTCACAAATTAAGTAATTTTCTCTAGTGGAACAAAAGACCTAGTTATATGGAAAGACACTGCACACTCAACCGTAGTTTTAGGACTTAACAAAGACCACAAGGTTAGCCTATTTTCTGTCAAATTAGAGAGTCCATATCCAACCCTATCTGCACACAGAACAAGCAAAAAGAGAATACTTATAACAGCTGGGGGGGGAGATTTCTCAAGTATAGATTTAATTAATAGAGTGCATATTTTGAAAAAGCAGTAACCAATTTATACTTGAAACAGAAATATGTGGTATGCCAAATAATATCACAGAGATGTCAGCCAAGTCTACACCATATTTGGTTTCATTATCACAAAATGGTTTGTAGGATAATTAAGGATGCTCCAAATTGCATACTACTGAGTTAGACGGTAGACAAAACAATGCATCACTAAACCTACGGGCTACCTGTGATGACATCAACACAGAAACTACATGCCTTAAGTAAATGTTTTAATGTTGGAAAAAGAAAGATTAACACATCAAACCTTGCACAACCTGTTGCACATGAAAGAGAGCACATGCAGCAGTATGTACTCTTGAAGTACACATATAATACAACTGCATTTATTTTACTGCTAATGCCATTGAACTGGGAACAAAGGAGAGAAAAGAATATAGAGATAATGAAAAGATAAATTACTCAATTCTTCAAGGTCAGTATATTTAAGAGAAAACACCATAAAAAAGTCCCCACAGAGACGGATAGCGTAAAGGGCCACACTGGGTATCTGGGAAGAGTTAAGCTCCTCCTTTTCCCCCGCACGCTGCCGAAATGACCCCAGCAGTAACTCCCACCAGCTCATACCCCGGTATCCTGTGAAGCTCCCCAGCATCGTGGGTCATCAAAGCACACTGGGATCAACACAGTGAGAGAGGAGGTGAAGACATTTTTCTGTATGTTGCTCTGCTGGGCGCAGAAATAGCCAACAACTTTATATACTATAAATGCAAACTGTTAGAAACTCAGAAGTAACTTGCCTAATTTCACCCAATTTGCACCCAAACAGCTTCCAAGGCCAAAAAGGGAGTGATTTTTTCAGAATTCCAGCACTGTAGAATTGAGTGTTCCTAACTGATCGTTTCCACATCTCATTTAGGAAACAGCTCGCCATGTATCTTGACTTAAATAGATGGCTCATCCCCTGTAAAGAAGCCAGGGACAGAGTCCAGAACTCTTGACTCCCATTGCTTAGTCCAGTCTGCCAGATAGCTTTCTTTTATCAAACATAATCGACTGCTGAAAAGACAGGTTTTTTTAACTCATGACAGACCTGTCAGCATAAAATTTTTTGGTTAAAATATTACAGAGAGTTATTTTGGGTTTTAATAACTGAGATTCTTGGCTGTTAATCCCTTCTACCTCCAATTTCTGCCTTCTCTCCTTTCTTCCCTCAACCCAACTGATTTATTTTTCCTCTCCCTATAACACATGGACTTGGTGGCCAAAAGAAAAGACATAATTTAGAGGGTCATAGTGATTCTTAGATACAAGTGGCTTCAATGAGTTATTTTTAATATTAATTTCCAGGAAAAGGATAATGTTGAGAAAGCCTCAGTTTCAGTGGAATTAGATGGAGTAAAAGACACAGCTGAAAGAGGCAGGGATACCGGGAGGCAGGTGGATGTGGGAAAAATAGAGCAAACATTGCTTAGAATGCTCCTTCCGTTTGTGGTCTCCAAAAAAGTAGAAACAGCAAACTCCTTGCAGAATTAAGTGGAAATAGACTGATGAGGAAACACAACACAAACTTAGATTAAGGATAGGAAAAATATACTTAATTATCGCTCAAGAAAAATGAAACACTAAAACACACAAATCTCCTTTATCCTTTGGTGTTGCGGTCTGTGCACACTTTTACCGATAGGATATATTACTGCCGTTGTCATTTCACTTTATTAATTGATCACTGTCAGGAATGCAAGAGCCGAGCCGGTAACTCTAGAAGCCACCTTGTACCTCCTACGATGCTTTCACGCTGAGATAAGTGGTCTGGACTGAAAAGGGTGTGGTTAGCAGTCCCTGCGCACAGCTAAGACACCGACAGCTTGATTTTGCAACTGCTTTAATCGTATCTACCCCAAGGTCGGACAATGTTCAGAAAACATGCTCTTTTTCAGACTGTCATTTTAAAGAAGCAAAAAAATACATCTATCTGCAGTACTGCTAATCACACCGTTCTTACGCGTGGCTTCTTGAGTGGAAAGATACCCCCAAACAGGAATGCCTATACTCAAAGTAACTGACTTGGGAGTATTTCCCCAGCTGCTTTTTAAGTTGTCTCTACCTGTCGGAGTGAGATCGTTCTGCGTCACAATAACCCTGCCCTTTCCTCTGCATGATGGTGCAAAACAGTCGTAACGGTTCTGCGATTACCCCAAGGAAAAAACAATGGTGTCACACAAGCAGCCATGAAGAAGGGTCACATCTTTGCAGTACTCTTGAACGCAGTGAGGTACAACCTGCGAAGGGAACGGAGAATCTCCTCCTACCTCTGCGCTGCAAGATCAGGTACAGGAAAGGGAACGGCTACATAGTGTGTTTATCGAAGGAAGCATAGGTGCAAGCACTGATTATTGCAAAACAGTACGTACTTTTAAATACAATGGCAGCATGACCTTCGGGATCCCAACAAGCTGAGCACCGACTGCAGTTTGGGCACCTCTGTTTTATCTGGGCACAATAGCTTTGATCATTAATAAAAAGGGCACTGAAGACTTGGCAGACACATAGCAGATAGATGAATGCGGGGGAGGAGGAATGCTATAAAAATACAATAACATATTTCAAAGCTATCTGCAGGATAAAAATCCTTTAAATAATTTTGATATTAATTGCAACATTCCGGGCCCTTAGCTGAAAAGACAACCTATCGTGGTCAATAGGTGAGTGGCAACAAAGCTGACAACAAAAGTCTGATAAAAGCAATCACAGGATGACAGACCCTGGCAAGTTCAATTACGGTTGCAAAGTCAGGTGGGAGATGGACTCTGCTAACTGGAATATATCCTTAACCGCCAGCTCTGGCCACGTACAGCCCTGCCCAAACTCCTTCGGGTGACTGACAGGATCCCTGGAGGCTTCAGCCCCCTGGCAGGCTGAGAGCAGCTCAGAGTTGTTATCAGAAGGACCAGGGACCAACAGGGAGTGCTTTACTGCAAGAGTTTTCAACACAACATGCAAATAAACGTAACTAACTCTCAGTGAAACTATTTCAAGCCTCTGTGCAAATGAGCAGTTCGTGTTCACTTTCTCCAGCTCCCGTAAAACTTCACTCAATGTTAATTTACGTTGCTGCAAACCTGTGTGAATCCAGGTAATTTCAGCAAAATACAAAGGCAGACAAAAGGATGGGGAAAGACCTGCTGGTTCAGTTTCAAGCCCCTGGCCACGGGAGGCAGCGAGCGGGCTCCCGCGACTTGCAATAGGACATCAAAGTGCTCCTCACGGTACCGGACCGAGCATGAAAAGTTCCAAAGCTGTGGGCGCTCGGGAGTTCCCACATGAAACCTCTGTATTGCTTCACTTGCCCAAGCAGAAACTCATTTTTCTGTTGGACTGATTTCCAGCGCCTTGCACCTATGCTTACAAATATAGAGATTGTTATATCTCTCTTTGTAATTAAAAGGATTTTCATATCCCTCACTTTCTACTTCTGAATGGACCAGCTATTCTTATTTAACGTGAGAAAGCAAGACGGCAATGTATATAGCAAACTGTGACTTCTCATACTTGGGTGCAAAATTATCTAAGAATTTAAGTCATATTCAATCAAAGTGTCAGGCTTCTTTGTAGCTTCCTTTTTTTTTTAGTCACAAAAAAGAAGTCCTTTCTCAGTTTTTGGTGGTTGACTTTTATTTTCCTAGTGACTTTTTTTACAAAAAAAAAAAAAAAAAATCACTTTTTTTAAAGGATTTTTTTTTCCTAGTGATTTTTTTTAAAAAAAAAAAAAAAAAATATCACTGTTTCTAAAGGACTTCTTTGTCCTCTTTCTGGATTTTCCAAAAATATTGTAAAATGACAATGGTATAAAAATTATACTGTAAAAAATGTAAGTCCTGTGAATGGGCAGAGTTATTCATTTATATCCCTAGCTTATGAAATGCCTGTATCATGTATCCTTTATCCAACAGCAGACTCTTTCAGCTTCAATCACAAGAGCTAACAGTATGTTATTGATATGATTTCAGGAAGCTGTCAGCAGGCAGCTTAACTTTCAGCTCCTCAGCTACGGTGAGAGTATGCACAAAACGTACCTGTACCGCTCCTGCATGAAAGCTGGCAGCGATGCGCGCATTCCTGTCAGCTGTCACAGCAGAATAAAGAGAAACGTAAACAGGTCGTTCCTCGCTAAATTCAGCCTCCTACTCCTTACGCAGCAAAAACCCGCTACTGGTTTCACTGGGAGTTTTAACCGGCATGGGAAACGCCTGGCAGAGCACTGAGGCGCAGCCGATTGCTCCCTGCGAGAAGCTGGAGTAAGGAGCAGCTGGGCAGGTAACCAGCGGCACTGCCGTGGGCCCCCATCCTTCTTGCCCCACGGCCACCTCCTCCCCAGCAGCCAGCCCTCCCCCAGCGGTTGGCCTTCCCCACCGCTGTGACCGTTCCACGCTTCCGCCTATGCCCTCCAATTATATTCAACACAAAATCAATAGGAAGAGTACTGAACAGGGAGGCTGACCGGGCCGTGCCCTGCCAAGAAACAGAGCGGGTTAAATGACGCCTGAAGTTTGGTACATCCCAGGCCAGGTCCCCAGAAGCAGTAGGAGCCTGGCTCCTATCAACTGGGGTGAAAACTGGGACTTCCAACGCGTTTCTGCATCTGGCCCCTTTGTGCTCACTCAGAACGGGTGCGATCGAAACGAGAGTGAGACGGGAGTCCTCTGTAAAGATACAAAACTTCAATTTCAACCACTTCCGCTTGAAGGAAAAATAAAGTTATCACATAAATAAGTCCAGTATTTTCAAGTTTTATATTCGTGTGCTATTATATTTTCAAGAGCTGAAGAATAATCACAAATGTCAGAAGCCAGTACAGGTAAACTAAATCCCCCAATCTAGTGAACCAGTGCTTTTTAAAACTAGTTTTCATATTGGTTTACAAGCTTTAATAATAAAAGAGTATGTTGTACTATTAGATGTTGGTCTTTTTTTTTTTGTCTGACGAAGAGAAATAACAGGCTGCTGCAGGAGTTAGCAGAGTTTTGGTGGGTTTTTTTCCTCCGAATGATCAGAGAAAGTACCGTACTTTAAGGATGTGCCTCACTTGCTCTTAAAAGGGTAAAACAAAATATTCTTCTAGCTATTCTAAGCCTGCCATATAAGTATTATGCTGTTACAGATTTCAAAAGGTTAGCTTCAATGAACCTGACATCAGTATAACCCAAAATAACCCATTCAAGAGAAAAGTAAGAAATAATTGCTGTTTTCTCTTTTTTTTTCCTGAGCTATATTGCTATAATGATTTTGCATAACAGATTGAACAAAGTGCTGTTGTGACAGGTGGTAGAATTCAGCTAGTAAGCACAGAGACAGGGTTCAATTTAGTTTGTGAATCCTTTAATTGTTGTGCAGCTAATTAAAGAAGGTTCTTTACACTCGCAAGTGTTTACCGTTGCTAGTATGCATACATGAAAAATTAAATTGTGCCTTCAAGGGCTGAGAACTATAGAAAAATCATAGCTGATTCTGCAACATGCTTACCAGCTCAAAATAGCTGCTTTTCACAATTGGAATTTGTAAAACTTTTTGCTAAGCAAATATAGAGCTAATTAGAAGTGTTCGTTGGACCAATTAACATTTAAATAAATAAGCCATATTGCACATTTCACAGTCTTTATTTAATGATGCTTCTTAACTCTTTGGAAAGATTCCTTTAAGTACAAATAAGTTGTCATAAAAATGAAAGACAAAAATAACACCATAACAGTATATTCTATGCTTTTTTCTTTTTGCCTTGAAGTCTTTTCTAAAACTCTATACCTGTTACTGGGGAAGGGGGGGATACACAAATCTGGTTCCTTCTTTCATCTTGTCACGTTACCTTTCCACCCTTTTGAATGCAAACAGAAAAACATATTTGATTACTATTTAAAGTGTTATGATAGCTCTGTTTGTTTTGCCCCATGGAACAGAATCTGTTTTAGAAAAAAATCTTACTTTTATCTCATAAAATGGCCATTCCAGCCAAAAACAAAAGGGTGTTCTCAGAAGAGATTGCTCTTAGAGTAACAAAAGCAGCAGTTTGAAAGTTGCATATACAAACAGTGAAGTGAATGGAAAAAAAAAAATAATAAAAAAAAAAATCTGTCTTTCAGGTCAACTGTTAGCATTCCCATACCAAAAGCACTGTTGTTATTATACCTAACCCCAGGGCCGCAATTGCCTATCTCTTCAGGGTCAAGTGATATTTTGCTTTCAAAACAACTGTATTTTAATTTAACAGTCCCTTTCAATCAATAAGACCCTTCAGTCTGCGTCGAACATACATTTTCTCTCTCTCTTTCAACCTCCAAACCTCTACCTAACACAAAGGTTACATTAAAAACAGGGGGAAGGCTTCTTGCTACTTTTTTCCAAGACACATTACACTACCTTGTAATCACACTAAGAGCTAACACGGAAGGACTCATTGTTGACCTTGGCTTTCAGCACAGAAAACCAAATTAACAAGGACCAATTAACATTTAAATAAATAAGGAAGATTAACAAAGAATACTCTGCATACCAAGAGGGTAAAATAAACTAAAGGAAAAACAGTACAGTATCTCCCTCAATCAGCGTGAATGAAATTCTCCGGGAAGGACGCAAGCCCGTTGGTGCATGGAAGCACAGACTGCTCTTTCCTGTACCGGCAAGGCCTGCTGAGCACCAAAGGGGATGCAGCCGCGTGTGAAAGCAGGCAATGCTCGCGCTCTGGCAAACCCTTGGGAAAACGTGCCGAGACCCCACAGTCCCGCATGGTGTACTTACAGGAAAAAAGGTGCTGCCCATATTCCTGGCCTCCACTCTGCCCCTTCCACACAAGGCTGGTGGTGTTTGTGATCGCCTCCGCCTGATCGCTGCGCACCAAGAAGCACGTGGCATTGAGCTCACGGCTGATAAGCCAAGACTAGACACCTCTTGCACAGATTGTCAGTTAAATTCCTAGTAGAAAAGGTGTGTTTTGAGGGTTTGGGTTTTTTTTTTAGATCCAGTAAATTCTGGTTAAAGAAAAAGTGGCCAAAGAAGATCCAACAGCCCAAGAGGAAGGTACCTGGGAAGTCCCTGGAGACTGGGAAATTTGTGTTTTAAAATGTCCGTTCCATTACATTCAACCTGCAGACCACAACCTGAATTTCTCTGCTAACTAGGTAGTTGCTCTGACTACCAGGCTGCAAACTACAGTGGTATGAAGTTGTCAAAACTTTCATGGTTCAGGGAAACCAAGTTTATACCCAACTTAATTTTGTAGACTTCCTTGACCCTTTTTTTTTGGGGGGGGGCAGCACACAGGTACTTGAAGCTGTAACCTGGAGGTAGTTGTAGGGACCCCCTATGCCATACGATCAGATGACGCTACACCAAACAGGATGAAGGTGAAGGGTCCAACCACCTTCCACCTTCCCTGCCTCCCACTCTTCTCTCAGGTTTCTCCACCATTCTTGGATATCATTATCCCAACAAAACAATTAAATCCCCCACTTACTGATCATCTACAAAGCCTATCTTTGAAAAGGAAACTCCTCCTACACAAAGGTTATGAATAATTCTCAGAAGGTTACAACATGATCTATCATTTTAAGTATTTGGATCTGGAGTACTGGTTCAGGCCTCTAACTGACAGCCACCTTTATGAATAGTTAAGAGTTCACAGAGATGATTATCATGTACTATTTAAATATGTATAAAGGACAAAGATAATAACAATACTTTGCACTTTAATAGAAGCTTCTGTCTGAAATTCTCAAAGGAGAGCCGAAGTCCTCACAAATGCACACTCACGGCTCCTCTGACCTGCACAGTTGGTCACCGCTATTATTCTCAGAAATCTGGTAGGCTGTTATTGTTAGATTTCTCAAAAATGATAATGTCTGGCTTAACTTACAGAGCAACTGAAGCTTTACCAAATGGGTAACCCAAAGTGAATCATCATTGCAGGAATGCTGACCAGCGCCTTGCGCTGAGGCAAAAAGCAGCGTGGGATGCTGCGAGGTGCTTTACAGATCCTCAACCCCCGTTCTCCTGGTCGGGGGGGAAGAATCTTCCTCATTCCTAGGCTGAGAGATAGTTGACTGATCAGCACACTGTCCAGCTCGGAGAAAAGCATCTCTTATTACTGTTCAGGTACACACCTTTCTGTAGCTTCAAAAATTAATTTTAGATTTTTTTTCCCCCAGTACTAAAATAATTTTAGTTTTTTTTTTTTCCCAGTACTAAAACAAACAAAAAAAAGGTGCACTCCTACTTGAGAGCTATATGTTAATGCACGAAGAGCACTCTTCTGCACTTTGTTACAATTACAGCAATCTCTTATTTAAAAAAAAAAAAAAAGAAAGAAAAGTTTTCAGTCATCTATTTCTACTTTGATGAAGTTAAACTCTCCTGTCTTCTGATCAAGAGGCTGGAAGAAAGTGACTCCCTCTACTACCCTATAAAATACAGAATTTTAGCTACATGAAGATTTGAACATGCCCAATTGTATCCTTCACAGAAAATATGAACAGAATATCAAACAGAAATGTAAAAAATAGGGACCCCAAATACCAGCACCAATATAATGCAGCTATGAAGTCTGAAATGCTGCTAAAAAGTTGGTTGGGTTTGAAAACTGGACCTGGACAATATGAACTTATGCAAATGGTATTTGTACAGCAGTGAAACCAAAGGTCCTCCTGTCCTTAAGGCCATATTTACAGAAGAGTCAACTGATCTTGAATAATTCTGCCAGTGTATTAGGAAAACATGTTTTACTTCCAACATTACTAATATGTGTCTTTTATTATACAACTTCGTTTCTTAAACAAGTAGATTTCTTAACCAAGAATAAAAATCAACTGCAAAGAAAAAAAAATCACATATGTCCCAAAGTACACAAGTTTTCATGCTTCCTTTTACAATAGCAATTTTTCTTCAACATCTTTAAATATTCTCACAAGTGTCGGAGAACCACAGATGACTTTCAGATCTCTTGCAAAACTTGTAACAAACATAACAGTTACAAAGTTTTTCAGAGAGAGAAAAATGGGGAAAATATATTTTAATGGGATTGTTTCCAAATACCTGAATTAACTGGGAATAAACTGGTATCATGAAATCCCTCCTGAACAGACAACTTTTCTTGAGACAAAATGCAATAATGTAGGGAACTGGACCGGCTTTGTCCACTGGACAATTTGTCCTGTAAGAGCGTTTGTATTGCCCCTCTCTTTCACCCTAAAAACCAGCTTATAATAATTTCTCTACCAGCATTAGAATCAGTCTCAACTCTTTTTTTTTTTCTTTTTTTCTCTCCTTAATTTTAAATCAATTCTTTAAATCAGAATGATGAAATTACTGAAATAACACCCCAAGCCTCTGGCTGCACTACCGCTAGCACAATGGAGCTCTGACCTCCTTCGAGGTCCTATAGCTAATAACGAACAGCAAGAGACCGAATTCCCTCTTCTCAAATATAACCATCTAAAGTCAAGTTAAATTCAGTATAACATTTACAGATACACAAGATCAGAAAATTGGTTCACAACAACTTATCACAGAGTAACATGTTAGCACAAGTTAACTGATTCACAGTAATTTTTAGTGTACATGCTCCTGGCAAATGTGATGTAAACTTAGTACAGCTTTCAGTGAAAGACATATTTCACTGGTTTCATTAGGGCTAAACTAATACATTGCTTATCGCACGCTGTGAGGCAGGAACTACTACAGAGACAGATACAGCAGCTGACAATTGGTAATCTGGGTGTGGGGATCAGTATATATTGCTAGGTCCTGTGGTCTTTTGCCAGCGTTCAGAAAATCAGATATTTCAAACTGCAATTTGTTTTGCCAGATTTTCATTAAAACACCTGTGCTGAATTTTTCACAGAAAGCTGCAAGACTTTTCCCTAGGGCTTATTTGCCGTGGACATCCCACCAAATGTGCAACAGGATATGGGCTGGCAGAAATAAATAATAAAAATTACAAAGCGACCAAACTCCATGAGATGCAGATACCAAGACTTAAAACAGTGGGAGACACAAATTTTAAAAATATACTTGATAGACCCAATCCAAAACCAACTTGCTGACAGTCTTTCCAATAACCTTCATGAATTTTGGTCCAAGCCCATGCTGAATCAGTGGCAAACAGTTATACCCATAAATGGATCTCAGGGTGGAACTTGAATCCATAGATATGTGGAGCTTATTGATGCAAATGACAACCACATATACAGGAAAAGATTTAATTTACCCTTTTTCCCTTTATCTTTCATTGCAGTCTTTGACACAGAACACAAAAATCAAGGTATTTATAGTTAAACCTTTTTTCCCTGCAAAATGAATTTCAATAACTGAAAACAATTTGAACTAAAAGCAAACAACATTGTACTGTAACGTATGACTTACAAAACGTTTTAAAGAAAAAATTCACCAATGTGCAAATTTCCTATAAGCCACACACCACCTGACTACAGCAACCCACTGCTCTAGAGTTTCTCTTTCTTACTCTAACAGATTGGCAAGATTTTCACCCTCCTTTTTCCTGCTCAAAAAAAATCCTCTGTAGTACTACTAAGTAGCAACGGAGCAAGAAGTTGGAATACAGGGAGAATGAGTTGTCCTGCCTTACCCATTAATGACTGGCTCTACAAGGTTTCATGAATGAAAATAAAAAATCAAATGGACAAAAATATCCCCAGGAGTTTCCAGTTCTCCATGCATTATTTCAGTGATAGTGGAGTGTTCTTCCACTGGTGGCACTGCTACCATCAACTCAGTGGATTTGGGGATACATCAATACAATAGAAAGGAGCTGATTAGAGGACACAGTGATACAAGACAGAAAAAAACAGTAACAAAACAACAATGCACTGCAATTATTCCTAATTGTAATTATTTTCCTATTTTTTTGTAGCGCCTAAAACTAATATTGTAAAATCTTGCTTTATCTTTGATTTGCTATGTACAGCAAGCCAAGATTGCGTTCAGACTGATGAATCTGCTTCTGTTGTAGGTAATAGGCATCTCATCAAACAGGAGCAGGGAGCAGATACAACGCACTGTGCACACAGGAGGGGACACACTCTCTCAACAGAATCTTCTCTGCAGAGAAAGGGCACTGCTTACAAAACACGCATCCACGCATACCAGTGGAAAACCAGTATGGCTAATTCTAAGTCTTCCAGCCTTGACATATTGAACATGCTAAATACTTTTTTTCTGCTGTACCCATGTCTACTCAAATCACAAACTGTATAATAATGAGGAGTAACATACATGCAAAATGAACAAAAACCCCATTTGTTTTATAACTTAGTCTGCAGTCAGGTCTGCGTGTTCCCTAAATGAAGAAAAAAATATATGGGGAGCTTACATCCAGAACTTTATAATAGAAACAAAAAGAATAAAAAAAAAAACTTGGCAAAAATGCTTATAAATAAAATGTACGCATTTTTCGTCTTTGTCAATTGATAATTTCAGGAAGCAACTACAATGATCACAATCAAAAATAAGTACACACTTTTCCTCAAAAAGTTCCCGTAACAATTCCTATTTATCATCCACTGTCAACGTTATCAACGGGCCTTCTACTTATTGCCTAGGATCTTCCATGGCAATCAGTTGACAGTTCCTATGTATCTGGAAAAACATTTTCCCTCTTGGGGACCACACACCTTTGGGATACCTAAGGGGCTCTTTCAAAGGTCAAGAGGTATCAGTTTGTTTGGAAGACTTCCTACACAGGAAGGAAGACAGTTTAATAAGCATTCACAATAACAAATTTTTGGAATAGCCAAGCCGAATGCACACAATGGCCACATTAATATTGCTACTGTATCCTCACTCGATACTCACCGACTTCCACTCTGCAGCTTTGCATGAGATTTAAGAATTTGCCCAAACTTAAGTATGGGCTGAAATACCTTCTTAATTTAAGACTGCAAAACATCATCACTGCTTGTGAGAGATGTCACTAACCAGAAATGTTTGGGGGGTTTTCTATTGTATTTAATGTTTCTATAAGGCAGAGGATCAATGGTCATTGGTATGTTATAAACCATTTGTGGCAACAAGTAAGTTTTACCAGCTAAAGAGGGAATCAAAGTGAATTTTCAATCAGGCAACAGACAAGTTTGTTCAATACACTTGAAATCTCAAGCAGATGCAGAGTCACTTTGCAGATACAGAACAAGGGACGAGGAAAATGCAACTTGTAAACAAATACTGCTAGTATTGGCTGGGCCATTTCTCTGCCAGACTACGATATTGTCTGGCACGTGAAATGACTCGCATGTTCTGATTTTATTCTCATCTTTTTTAGGACAGGATCTCTCTCACCTATTTGCAGCCATTCCAGCATCCCATCTACCTAAATTAGACACCCCTCTATCCAGAGAATGAAATCCTCTCAAGATCCCTATGCCTTTTCTGTGAGAAGCAAACACAGATAACCTAACTTTTGGACAATATTCCCTTACCTTGTGCAGGAAAAATAGTGTTCTATAATCCAAACTGTAGCAAGTGTTTCCCCAAAGGGCAGCTGGCATTTCCACTGCTTTGCCATGAGCACTTTTTTCAAAATCATATTTTACAGGAATCCAGACTAGATTGTTACTTAGAAGGTTCATTTTGTAAAGACATTAATTAATGGACGGCACATGGAAGCGAGGTGGGGAATATTGTGCATTATTCTGTTGGCAAGTACATCATTTTAGTAATTAATGTTGACATCATCTTTTTAAAATGCATTAAGCAATATAGACAATATATACTCTGCCCAGCATTCCTTTTTTTTTGGGGGGGGGGGCAGGGTGCAGAATGGAGAGGGAGTCTCTTGTGTCTGAGCACTAATACTGCAGTGGGGTCCTCTATTTCCCACATTTCCCAGTAAGGTCCTAGTCTGCCTTGGTAAGAGGTACACACTAGGTATGGTTCTGGACTTGACGACGTTTTTGAGAATCTAGCATTCTCGGACCGCCAGAGCTGTAGAGATCCAAACTCCGTAACATTTTTAGTGAACCATTCCTTTGAGAACTCCCACTACGGAGTCATTTCCTTCCTTACAGGTTTCAGGTAGAAGATGCTGATGGTAAGCTTTCACTTTGACCCTGTGTTCAGACAGTTTCCAGTTCCCTTTCTCTTCTTCCCTCCTTCTCATACCTAACCAATCAAATAAGCTGTTCTGACTCGTTTCCCAAATGAAGCGCATCCCTCTTTCCACAGGAAATGAAAGATACAAAAAAAGGATGAGGCACTAGTTTACCTCAGTGATGTAAACCCGTGAACTTTTTTGCACCAGCCCGGCCAGCAGGAACCGAGCAGCTGAGAAATACCAGTTAGACCTTTGAAAAAGAAACTCTGAGCACCTCTTTATCATTCTCAACAAGGTAGTGTCTAAGCACCTGAATTCTAAGGTTCTAGATATGCAGGAAGTTAGTGCCCTTCATGACTCAAAGCTATGGCATTTTTTTTAGCTGTTTATTGACCTGTTTATTATTATCTGTTTATTGAGCTGTTTTCCATGAATCTGTCTAATCTCTTCTGAGCCTGCTGATGCTGTCTTCCTCTCCAAATTCCCTTGGCAGCAAGTTCCAGAAGTTCACTATTCACTGTGTCAAGAATTACTTCTTTTATCTGTTTTGAACTGATCTCCTGCTACTTCCAGTGGGTGTTCTAGTTAGGGTTTTGTGGGATTTGGTGACGAAAAGTGTGGTGAAGGTTGTGGAAATTATTTTGATGGAATTTTCTGTTTGCAGCTATCCAGTTTTGCGCAGTGAAAAGTACAAGTGTCCAAAAAAGACAGGCAATGCAACTTAGAATGTAAGATCCCAACATGATAGCATGAGATGAGTGCCCTTGTTCATGTAATTTGCTAACAGTCTACTGAATTTTATAACCTAGTCCTCGATGATAAAAAGACAATCCACTTTACAGTGTCAAAGACCTCTTCCATCAGCTAATAATCAACACCTGTACACAGTCCTGCATGAGACCATTTGAGGATTGATAGTTTTGTCATAACTGAAACGATGCATCTATCATGACTGATGTTCATTCAGGTACAGAAAAAAAAAACCCAAACATTCTTATCATTTTGACTAAGATGAAGAAAGAGAGGAAAATGTCAGAATGAAGATTTCAGTACAGCTTTTTTTCAGAAATACTCACCCAAATTTGGGTTTGAAGTCTACATAGACCTTCCACCCAAAACCAATTTAACTGAGAGCCCAAGGAACATACTTCCCCATCTGGCAGGGATTGTTGTTCCAAGTGATGTCCAGATGATTCGCTCCACCCTCACCCTTCAAAACCAGAACCACTATAAAAAAAAAAAAAACATTCTCTTAACTTAGCTTAAAAGAAAAAAAATCTCCCGACCATGGTTGAAGCCAAATGGCCCTTCAGGCTACTACTGAAGAATCAATTACATTAGCTGTAAGCCTAAGAGAGTCCTGGGGACAATCAGTCAGAGCCATAATAGCTGTGAGGGAATTGTTAAGCAAATTGAGGGATTCTTTAGGTAATTGGGATTGGACAACCAGGTCATACTTAATTTGAAGCATCCATTCCATACAAGTGCTTCAGAGGTATAGTAGGAACTACAGACAGTAAAGTCTAATTGTGCTGCTACTANCAGAATATTTAATAGGATTGTGCTTACTTTCAGCAGAGGAAAATTCAAGCAGCTTCTGCTGGGTCAAATCAGGAAGCTGAGAGCCAAGGCTCCACAGCCTTCTGGGAGAACCTGCAGTGCTTATTCACAGCAGGGGCCAGGGACACTAAATGCTCAGGGTTTCCTACCAAAACTGAGGAGAAAAATGGACAATTCATTGCTTTCTTTAAGGCAGTCCAAAGATAGTAAGGAGTTATACTTTTCTCTTTCTGTTGTTGACCGTGCATTTAGTATGCTAAATGTGCGCTTAACTACAAATTCTGGTCTTCCAAAGAAACTCTGCAAAAATTCATGACTTCTGCTTCAAGCTCTGAAGTGAGGTTTAAGGGGAACAAACTTTACAGGCAAGAATATCACCAGTTCTGGGAGGCTGCTCTGAGGGGGCTGTGCAGGGATCTGAGATCAAATTGAATTTTTCACCAGTTAAACAGGGAACTATTCCAAAAGCAAAAAGCTCTCCATTGCCTTTGTTCACCGAAACAGCTTTCAGAAAAAAAGAGGTATGCCCAAAGTTCATCTTCATGTCCAGTTTGCTTTTGGAGAAACCTGTTGCAAGCAGCTACTGCTAGAATTTTTTGGCTTCTCCAGAGAGAAGCAGGCCATTTGGGTTGATACAACAGGGACTGCAGTCCCAAGAGAAACTAACTCTTTGTTGAACTGCCCGAAAGTTTCACAAGGTAGACAAAATGAGCCAGCAAACATGGCCCTAAGAGTGCCAACACCAAAGCTGACAAATCCATCCTCTTGTCTTCCTTTCCTCAGATTCTTTTCTGGAACTAATTTGAGGAAAAACCCTAATTCTGGGTCTTCTGGCAAAGAGTACCTAAAATAATGCCCAGAATGGAAGATTCTGCTAGTGCCATATTTCTTTGGCAAGGCAAGAGAAAAACTGGGAAGAGAGGGATAAAGAACAGAACCTGGATGACTGAAGGGTGCCAAGGCAAGAGCTTCGCGCCAGTTGCCATTCTGCTTGAAATCTGCACTGAGGAGCCCAGTGGTCTCTGCTCCCAGCAAGCTGGCCGTGGCTTAGAAGAGTTGGCTAGAGCAGACCCTGGCAGCACAGCTGATGACAGCGAAAACTCGGAGCAGCAGACGGGCCAATAGCCCATTGGTAGAGGTCAGGAATATCTGATCATGCACACTTCTGCCATTGCAGAGCTCTCACCAAGTACAAACCCAGCCTATTTCACGCTCCTCTTTCAGACGATGTTTTAACTGCTTACCAAATCAGTTAGCCGTTTTCTAGCCTTGACAGAACAAGAGCCAACAACAGACACCGGATGCAATTCTACCTCTAATGTTTAGAGTTGTGACACGATCTATTCAGCCAGGCTATGGCTTTCTAAAGTTATCCAGCAGAATGCCAGCAGCCACCCAGCAACAGCAGCTTCTAAATAGGGAAACCACGTAAAACAAAACAAAAAATGTTAAATCTCTGGTCTGGAACGTACTGCCTTAACTGAAGGGAGTCTTTCCACGCCACACACTGCACTAACACCAATTTAGGTGAGTGAGCAGGCAAGCAGTCTCCCATGAGACTAGTTAAACAGGCTATGGTATACCAGCTCAATTGCCTGGACAACATCAGGAGTCAAAGCCTGGGGAGCACTTGAAGAGCATAGCAAATAACCCATCTACAAAAATAATCATCATTAAAAACAGTCATCCACATAATTTTTGCCAATCAGTACTTTGAAAAATGAGGCATCACTTTTCGTGAAGATAATGGATGGGAATTCAATCTATGTTACAGCTATGGGAAAAAAAAATGCCCGTTGCTTTGCACTAAAGGGATTGCTGAGGGCACAGAACTTGGATTTGGTGTGTTGCAGTGTAGAAATGGCCGTGGTTAGGTACCAACTTTCTTTTGACCAGAGTGCTGCAAAGAAATCTATTTTGCATGTAGGAAGAAAGCCTAGATGAAAAAGTTGTGCCAGCATCTTTGAGATGCAGCCTGGGTGGACCTTCAGCAACAGTGAAGACAGTCAAACGCATACCCACAAGTAGAAGAAAACATTTACAAGATGAGTGATAACGATCTAGCCTCTTACAAGTCCCGGATCAACACAGGAAGCAACAAGCTACTGTTCAGGGGTGCTTTTGCTAACAGAAACACACTCAGCGACAAAATAATTGGAAAAAATAATAAAGTCATTAATACAATTTTGTATGTTTACAACAGACTATGCTTCTGTGACATTTACTAAAGAATTCTGAAGCAGCAGAAGTTTGGAAGTCCCATAGAGTACACTTGCCTTCTACTGCTGCCTCCCCACAGTCATTAGTCACGGTATTAGAAAAAAAGCAGTGTATGTAGCAGTTGTGCTCGACAGAGGCTACTTACCAAAAAAAAAATAAAATATGGAGAGGCTACACAGTAGACTGTCAAGATTATAAACATTCTGTATCTCAATGCTGTATTTATATGTAGTCACTAGTGCTAAAAAAGGCTTCAGCCTCTTTTGCCAGAGAGGACTGCAATGGAGAGTACCTATGTACGATGGAACACTCGCATCCATGCAATCTTTGTACAAGCAGACAAATTAAAGACAAAACTCCAGATTCTCTGTTCAGGACAGCAGTACTGTTTGAAACTCTGACTTAATGTATGCTGTGCCTTTCAATCTTGTATTTTATGAATGCTGCTTTACTTTAGAATAAGGTATGTTCAAAAACTGGAAGGCCACCTGAGAGAAGCTTAAGTCAGCTACGGGATGGGTCCTTTTTGCTCATCAGAAAAACAGACAGCATGGACCACAAAAATGCCAGCTTCCATCACATCTGATGATATCAGGACACACGTGGAGTGAATTGGTCTAGACACTGGGAGATCCCAACTGCTTCCATCCTGTCCTGCTCCATTTCTGATACCAGCAAACTACCACAATACACTACTGTACTTCAGGGTCAGGCTCCAGCTTCCCTCCATGTCCAGACACAGTGGGCAGGGAGAAGAGGGAGATTTGCTTTGACACCCAGGAATAACTGCATCACCTTGGGAGACCGCATTTCAAGTTTTGCTTCCGATTATAATTATAATTACTTGGTGATGATCACCTCCCCCTTTAGCTTAATTTAAAATGCTTCTGAGTTGGAGAGATGAATGACTGGAATTATCTGGGAAGAGCTGGAGTGATGGGGGAAGGACATAAAAGAATGTTGTCCTTTCAATTCTTGCAGTTGGCAAAAACATTAAGAAAATATTGCCAATTAATTTTCCTCACAGTGGTAACCTTTGTAATTGTAACCTGTAACCAGTTATAACCATAATGTTGCTTGGTTCATACTAATTGCTGACTGTTGTGACCAAAACATGATGTTATAACTTTTGGTCTAGGGAGAGGAGGAGAAATATCTCACTGTGTGAGCTGATCGCACGTCACTGCTCTTCCTATACCGTGTTCTCTTACATCTTACAACGCACACCTGCCAAGTGATGCTGGGGCCTCAGCACTGGGCCACCTGTCAGATACATTCGTTCAGGGTTACAGCTAGGCACTCAGTGGAGAGAAGGAATCAAAACAATTGAAGGAAAGTAAATTCCATTTGGAAGACAGCAGCACTGGTGAGAAGAAAAGTGAACGTGAGGGTCTCACACCCCCCTGCTGACTCTCACGTAGATTTTCCTCTTTTCATTTTCACAAAACACAGTATGATTACTTTTAAGAACCAGGTGCTAGTTAAAAAAATCAAAAGTAGAAAAAAACTTGACATGCTTGTCCAGAGCTGAGGTCGTGGTTCAGCAGTGTCCTGCTCACACCGTGCACAAAGCCCCTCTCAGGCAGCGTCAGGAATGCTGCTGCTGCACTCGTGGGGCTTCCACGCTGCCTTCCACTACCGAGGCCGAGAACAGTCTGGATAATCCAGAATGACAGAGGTAAAATGTCTTCTGATTAATGAATGCATTGAAATGTCGCAGCCCAAAACACGTTTTCATTACTGCCTCTTCCCCAGGTGATACTGACATTTCATCTCATGATACTTCATTACAGATATATCTCTAATAAAAAGTATGGTGAAATCTCTAAAGCAGCATCTGAACCCTAGTCCGGCCATGCTGGACAGAGAGAACGTCTGGCTTGATGTCTTCTTTCAGCGCTTTCATTTATCCCATTTTACTGGCTTTCAAGAAGATGGCTGTCTTTACCTTCCTCTGAATGAGAGAGATTATTCCAGAACAGGAAATAAAACTGACCGGCAAGAAAGGAGCAGCTGCTATAACCAAACTGATGATGACAGTGCAACCATCAAAGAGAACTAAGAGATTCCTATTACCTGCTATCTAGCCATTGTCTCCGATATTCAGTGTGTTTCAAGTGCGCAAGCTTAATTTGTTCTCGCACATATCATGAAAGCAAGTCTAAGGAAAGACCACTATGCAAATGAATCTTCAAATGCAATCAGCTAGTTGATCTACCAAAAATGTGCTAGGCCATAAAACCAGTCCAGTGAATTTAATCTAAAAAGATATGTTAGATTCTTCTTCCACAGACCCTTAGTCTTAAAAAAAGTCTTTATGCATACGAGAAATCCAGTGGTGTTTACAAGAATAATGGTTTGCAGCACTGGGCAATAAAGGCTGAGATTGTCTTTGCAAACAGATAAATATTTGCACACTGGTACTGTGTGACCATCTACCCAAATATTATCCGTGTGCACGTAGAATAGAGCACATTTTGCCAGTTGCTTTATTTCGCCCGTTGCTGGAACCATATCATCTGTTTCCTTTTCTTCCCTTCTAAGCTCTACTAGTCCCTAAGAGCAAAACCCACAGTCTGAACTGATACTGACGATACGTAAGTGATGCATGGGGGCTTACTACTCCTAAACACTTACACAGCACTTTATATATTGTGAGTGTTGTACGAACATTAACAAATTAATCTTCACAGCAACTTGCAGGGTACCGAAGTATTCTTTCCCAAATCGGGGCCAAATCTGTTGCTCATCTATACACCCACTGACATCAGGAATGGGTTTAGACCTAGACATGAGACAACAGCAGTAAATGACATAAGAATATGCCAGAAGCACTGCCAAAAGCTCAGATTAGGATTCAGAAGATCTCATCTCACTCACACTTTCTCTCTTGCACATATTTGCTTTCACTCCAATTCTCACTATCCCATGAATGCTGGGCTGTTTTTATTAAACTCTCATAAACACTAATATGACTTAACCAGGCAGATACCAACATTTCACAATGGAAAATCACACTTATTTTAAGGAGTATAAACAAATAAGGAAGCCCACCAAAATAAGTGGATTGTTTACTTACACTATCAAATCAAAACTAAACAGTGGTAACATATATCATATTTACTTTACTGGAACGGCAGCATCCACTGCCTCAAAAAAGGACTCTTAATTACAAGAATTATTATAAAGGTTAAAAGTGCAGAACATATGGAGCTGCAAGGATGTATATGAATAACAGCACCATTCAATAGGGTTTTATATCTTTTTAGCATATAAATATCAAATGCTACAAGCATTTATTTAGGCTACAAAGTAAGTCTGAAAGTAATAACCAGGAACAATGCAGATCACAACACAGTGGCTGCATATTCTGGACATGCTAGTGGTGCTTGTAAAGCCTGTTGGTGGTTTCAACTTCATAAGCACACAAACTGGTTGTGTTGGTGTACAACCAGGATGGGGGTGATCCTTGTTAGTAGGTAATATTCGAACTATGGGATGGACAGAGAGAGAATCCAGTCAAATCCCAAAAGGGTGCAATTCTTACCATTAAACTATCACGAAGAGAGAACAAGAAGCTGGCAATGAGCGTGGCTGCTGAGGTTTGAAATCAGGATGGCAGCTAAGGCTGGGGCGAGTTGCTCGCAAGCTCCATGTGGCCTCGAGGAGGGCTGTGCTTACACAGCAGCTGGCAGGGTTTATCTGCTCAACTTTCTCCAGCCCTGACAAACAGCCAGGCAGCCTTCTAGCTCTCCTTGCTCTCAGATGTACCTTTTTCTTCTTTTATGATCAATAGTCCCAGGAGAGACTTCAGAGAAAATGTTGGCCTCAAGTACTCAAAATACTCAAGAGTTAAGTCTGGCCTTTTTAGAATACCTGCGGGTAGTCTGGCAAATCAAGTATCCCACATTCACCCATCTCTAATGATGATTATTATGCACCAACAGCTGTCTACAGCTCAATGGATGAGGATCTAATTGATCTCATTACCTCCCCCCATATAAAGTGAAGAGCGTTCCCGCTCTGTGGGTCTGGGGATCCTATGCTGACTGGGGGCCTTGTGCTGAAGACCTGGAAAGAGACTATTTGGTAGTGCCGTTAGTTTGTTTTCAGCTGGTCAAAATCCACAGAAACAAACATCTTGTAATATGCCGTATAATACATTACAATGTGGCTTTTGTCTTACCAGTTTCATACTGAATAGCTCTGATAGCATTCATATGAATATTAATTTTGTAATAAAAAGCAAGAGACTGGTGTATTAGTTATGCGTTCTTTTGTTACTCTTAGTCTTTAATTATTATTATTAATGCTATTATGTCCAATTTCCCCTCACCTCGCTCACCCTCGCAGTCTCCACTGCGGTGCCCCGTCTCAGGCAGCGAGCTCCTTCTGGAGCCAACAACAATGTTCCTCAATTAACCCTCTGGCGGGGTACGCTACAGTATATAAACGGTGTTGCTTCCTCTCCTACAAGTCGCCGAACATCATTTCTGTCCTGCTGCCTACCATACAGCCAGGGACCCGCACCGCTTCCCGGGGCTCGGGTGGCCTGTACACGCTTTGCCACGGGGCAGCTATACAGCCGAAATACTTATGCTCAGGTGCTTGTGTGCGGTGAATCTGTATTTCAGGTTTTAAAAGTTACATTTCCGAAAAAAAAGAAAAGCCGTTTGCAGAAACAAAGGGCCTGAGTCCACCCCTTTCGGGTGGGTGTAAATCCTCCGTCTTTAATGAAGTTACACCTGATTTATAACTGATGAGAGGAGATTCTGGCCCATAATATCATAAAATGCTCAGCTTTCTGCAGTTTGCTTATTCATAAAGATTACTCCGATGTCACTGTGGAAAAGATGCAATGAAAAATACCTATTGCTCTGCAGCTATGCAACTGCCAACTCTCTCTTGTTTATAAAAGAATACCACTGTTCATTTGCTAGTCTACAGCAGATATATTTTTAACATAAAAACACTATATTTAATTGGTTATGGATCTCAGTTCTTTTAGCACTACTGGAAATCACACAAAAACACATTAGTACAGAGCAATTAGTGCAATGGCAGTAAACAACTAAGGCACTATTAAGCTGTGGGTGATTAAATAGTATTACTTCTTTATTTTTTATGATATTAGACTTAGAGAAGATTTTAAACGTATATTCCCGTTAATATCAATAAACAATATGAAGAGCAGGTGTCTTTAACTTTCTTAAGACGATTTTCGTCAGGGCACTTCAGATTATAAGAAAGATTTTCTTTTAACGGAAGATCTGTGTCTTTCTAGGGTGTATCACACTATTTCTTATCTCACTACACTGGGACGTTTATACAGTAATATTATTTAATGGGAGTTATGAAATCACACACTGTTCCTTCAGAAAATAATACCCGTATCTCTACCACCAAGGAACAAAGAGCTACCAAACTCCCAAAATAATATGCAATTATTTATATCCGTGCAAAGAACAAACCGGGTACTATTTGACAAATTTACTACAATGGGCTATAACAAACACTGTGATAAGTTAGCCTGACTGGCAGTAACCTTCAGGCAACATAAAAGACGAGAATCTGACCCAAGGACAGAACCCTTGTGGTATACCTTTTTAATCTGCCTAGCCCTCACAATCTCTCTGGACTCTGTACTTGTTTATAGATCATCCTCATGGTCTGGCACATCTTTTCCTCGGCATCTGATTAAGTTAACAATGTGCTGCTATTTGCATGCAGATTTGCCAGGCCTTTCTCTACAGCTGCTCCCAAAGACTTGGTCTTTCTCTGTAATGTGATAGCACAGCAGTCAGTAAATGCAATCTTTGTCAAACCCAGGTGTGCTCTTGATTTGGTTCTCATTCGTTCCAAGCAATTTTTCTTTCTGTAGCATTTATAAGGCTCTATTATAGTATAGCCACATCTGGAGCTAAAATTCTTCTATTAATTATATACTTTTACCACTATAAAGACAAATTCAGAGACAGCTACTAACATTTTTTTGTTGTTGTTCTTACTCCCTTTTTGACAGCCTGTGTTTTATTTCTGTAGAAATTTGATTTTTAAAGCAGCATTCCTGATTGTTATTTCTATAAAAACAGTGATGCAAGCACGAAATATTTAGTTTCCCTATTCTAAAATCATGCTATCAATAGCAAAATAAAGTATTAAGCTTTTTTTTAACCTTTCAATACTTTGCATACAAATACGGCATTATAATAATGCATCTGCCTGGTTAAAAGAGTTACAATCTACTTGGGAAAGAAAGCAAGCGGTTAAATAAAAAACAAAAAACTTACTCAGTTCCCTAGTGGACGCTGGTTCACATCACAGAATCACCAAACAATTTGTTCCCTCCACAGTCAAAAAGCAGAACCAAATTTGATCAGCATGGTGACTTAAATGCTGTATTTTCTTTGTGCAATGAGGGTAATTTTTCAAGATCAGGTTTGAAGTAGATTAGTGCAGAAATATGAGCTAAGCCTTCACTCTTATCATCTGAGTATGGATAAAGGATGTATTCACCCAAGAGCACCGCAAGTTATTTTCTAAGAAAAATTTTTCCTACCTCTTTCTTGCGTGTGTGCGAGTACAGAGATCATCACAACGAGGTAATAAACGGAGACTAGCAAACAGGTTTGACAAGTGAATATTCACTGCGCAAATGTACCTTTAAGAGGAAATACTAGGAATCTTATTTCTTAATTTTAAATCTAATTTATGACCTAAGAGGTAGGCTTCTTTCCTAGGCAAATACCTGTGCATTGGAAGAGGTCAGCATGCTTTTAAATTACAGGAGCACTACAAAGAAATACCAATCCCCTCAAATGGGGAATGAATTCCATCTGACCAAATCATCCTTAGGTGGTCTCCTCTAACCCCTGGTCAAGTCAGGTTAACGTGGACACAATGGGCTGAGATCCTGACTTCAGTAGGAATTCTTTTAAAAGGGAGTATAAATGGCAAACTTTTTTTCCTTAATCATATTTCTTCTGTTTTGCTTTCGCTGATTTTTTACTTATTTATATCAAAACAAAAAAAAACGCAAGCGTTCCATGCCTGTGCAGCTGAATTCACTGAAGCACTGATGATTTCTGAACTATTTTTCTTTAATAAAATTACGAATAAAAATATCGAACTAGCTTTACCCATGAAAAAGAAAATATAGCTATTATGTTCCTCATGGCAGACTTTTTAAACTGTTCTGTTGAGGAAAAAGCTTTTATTTATTTATAGCACATTTTATCTTCCTAAATCACTTATTTCAGATTATTAGTTTGGCCTTATACGCACACACGCCTTTGCACACCCACGCGGACACACGGTCACATGCACATACACACACATGCAAAACGGTAAAAAAAAAAATCTGCAGACAGACAGAAGCTGTGTAACCAGATTACATCACAGGTTACGATGGAAATAAATAAAAGAAAATCTCTTTTGCTTCTATCGCGTGGCATTTTAGTGGTGATGGTTTGACTTTTGGCCCACACACATATGCCAATGGCAAGGCTAACTCTAGGGACTAACAAAAAAGAATGTGTGTTCACAGCTGTACAGTACACCAATACAGATTACATGTTTTCAGTGTTGCGGCCACAACAGAATGCTAATTAACATACTGGAGTGATGAGAACGGCTGTAAGGGCCTTATTGTTCCATTATTTCATGCAGCCCAGCTGCCTTTGTTTATGTCACTTATCCTCTCGTGCCACAGGTTTTTACTCCAAAAATACTATCCCAATACAACGTTAATATTTAAAAAACAAAGAGGTGGCAGATTGTCATTTTTGTGTCAGTCTCAAACTGCAGAACTGTTAAGCTGTTCTGGTTCGGTATTTAGAAATAATTTAACAGCCATATTCAGACACTGCCTGCATTCTAACATAATGGCTGAATACTTGAACCAAGCAAATGCATAACTATCCTGACATCACTTATGAGATTTAGATTGGTCAGTTAATGGAAGTCTTTACCAGAATCAATACCATAACAGCTTCTTGAAATGAACGTGATTTTTTACACAGAGTGCTGTGAACAATAAGTACAGAAATATCCTACCTTTGTATACAGCACAAAGGAACTGGGATTTGAAATTAAGAAGCAATTACAGGTTTTTTGCAAAGTAATGTTACAGTTGATTATTAGAAATAAACACATACAAAATAAGCACTTTTTAATAAATAGCTGGAGAATATTAAAATTCCACAATCCTATTATTCCTTTTTTTCCTACTTTTTTAACAGCCATTTTATCTGCTAGCTTGGTTATCATGTTGCTGTTAAGGATTAATATTGATGATTGTTGCCAACAATGGTTAAATATTGCAGAAAAACACTTTTTATGAAAGAGATGTAGCCCTATCTGACTGTAAGTAATATTAGTTATGCCTGCTGCTTTGACTTCTTTGATTGATTTATGAAAAAAAGCAACGTTAAATGCCATTATTATTCTTATTTGTATTACAGCAGTGCCTGACTGTCTTAGCTGATATCGGCCAGATTCAGATCCAGGACCCTGCACTACGGCTGAAGAGGCAGTAACTTCCTAGTACAAAAGGAGAGAACAGTCCCTGTCCTCGGAAGCTCACGACTGTCAGCTCTGATCCCGAAAGCATTTATATTTCTGAACAGAGGAATCCACCAGTATGGCCCCATTGACTTCTGTGAAACCACACCACGGGCTAAGTTTACTTTGGGGTTTAAAGAAACTAGTAAGGTTTGATTTAGTGAGAAGCAACAAGTGTGCAACTTGATGTGAAAAAATGCAAAACAAGGCAAAAAATAATAAAAAAAAAACCAAACAGCCAAAGAAAACCAGGACACTGGTGGTAGGAAGTTCAATGTACCGCTACCTGGTTACAAGTCAAAGTTTCTTTCCCTCATTTACTTGGTGTAAACAAAAAGGAAACATTAATGATATAGAGGTTTCCAAACAATTTATTCCATCAGTTGCCTGTAATTGCTGTCAGAGCCTGAGCTTGGCTAGCACCCGAAGTGTTAATGGTGCATTTCTTCCTCAAATTAAAAGAAACAAAAAAAAGAAAAAATCAAGTTCCAGTTTCACAAGTTTAGCTTTACCAGCAAAGGGTGAGAGAGCTAACAACACACCTGTCACCTCAGACATACCCAGCAAACAAAAAATCAGAAAGGGTAAGGCTTCCCAAAAATATCATCTCCCTAATCAGACATACTGTTGTTAATCACGAAGCACACCAAAATCCCGAAAACATCCAATTGAGTGAACAAGCCCTAGTTGCTTTTTAATGAGTTTAACCGGTAATCTCAGATAAATGTGGAACTGCTTGAAGTGTCTGTCTTATGTAGGGCAGTAATGAGAGGATTTAATGTTTTCTACAGCCTACACAGCGTATGACGGTGAGCATGCCACAGGTGTGGTACAATCTAATACATAGTAGTTTCTCAGCTATGACCATTCCCCTACTGTGGACAGAACATAGATTTTTTTAATTGGATCCAGGAGCTAGCTAAATTACCCAGCTGCTCTGTGTTTAAGCCCCCAGCTAGTTTATATACCAATAATAATAAACTTACTATAATAGCTGCCTAGTCTATTACGGTGTGTTTCTCGCTCAAACTAAAAGTGGGCCACTTTTACTTCAGCTATGCTCGTGGATGACACCCTGGGATTTGTCTCCTCCTAAATTTGTAAAAGCATTCCAAAAAGATACAATTACGTGCTCAATTAATGGAGTTTTGTTTTGTTTTCCAATAGTATGATCTGCTATTTTATGATACAGGCACACAATATTATAAGCCTATCAGTTGGGAATGCATTGGAAAGTTGGCTTTTTATCCATGCTTATTTACCACGACAAAGCAACACCTAGTCACAGTCACAAAATAAAGTACTGACAATGGCCTCTTAATAAATTTTGCCTGCTACAATTGTAGGTACTAAAAAACTTCTCTCCAGATAATCCACTCATGCATTTATTTTTAAAAACAGCATTTAATTCTGACATCAGTTAAATAAAATTGTTTACAGTATGTAGTAGGTGTGTTGTTGGAACTGTAATAGTCTATTCTAAGAATGACAAGTGCTGTACAGAGGTGTAATAACTTTTACCAGACCAGCCAATACACTTGTAGAAAAAAAACAGACATGATTTTGGGACCAGAAAAAGGACCTGTTTGCTCTAAAATGTAGCCAATTTTTCCCTGCAGGTATCTGTTGGTTTAGTAAAATGCTACATCTCTATAAACTTTGTCTTTCTGAAAGCACATTATAAAAATAATTGTAAAATTAACACTTAAAAAAAAAAAAGACACAACAAACCCAGCACCAAAACCAACAAGAAAACACTAGAGCTTACATTGTGACTTCCTTGAAGATCGGAAAAACACTGCCATGACTGAACTTTATCCACTGCTTCATAACTTTCGGTGTACTACTTCTTTCAAACTTAGTTTACGAAATCCTATTGAAATTAAATTCTTGTAGCTTAGGCTGATAAAAATAAGAGCAACAAGGCACTAAAACACTAATAAACTGATTACAAGGTCACATAAATGGATATTCATATAGCTGCTGGGCATAGTGCATAAGTGACTTCAGGTGCAAGCCATAAAATACTGCAGTGTGTATGAAGCAAGCACAGGCAACTACAAGAAAAGAGTTCTCACATTTCAAAAATATATATTGTCTCTGTATTTAATTAGGCATTTCACTTAAAATTATTCCCATCCTAACTGTAAATGTAAAATCGCTTTTAGAGCTGAATTTACAAAGCCTAAGAATTTTGTGACAGCGGCTCCAACTCTGCAAGAAAACCTTGCCAGTTTACACAGGAGCTACAACTCTCCTACATTATTTACCTACATCATATACAGCAGCCTCACTCTACAAACACTGACACTTTCAAAATAACTCTCTAAAAAGGGTACTTCTGTCTTCCTAGTCACTCCTAGACAACCCTCGGTAAGAAACAGACTTAGCTTGAAAATCCTCGCTTGCAGACAAACCAGTCCAGGCACTATATAGCTGTCACAAGGCTGACAGCTTATTGTATGGAGGAGATCATACCTTCCCCACAGAAAATCCCATGGGAAAGGATGGGAACAAAAGAAATCCTGATGCTATCCACCCAACTGAGCAAGGCAGCGGTTGCCTTCTGCTGAGAGGACTAACCTGGCAGCCCCACCAAGCCTATCATATTGAACCCCCCCCCAGCCCTCCTCTCTCCAAAACACCGCCAAAAGACCTCCAGGCCTTGCTCGTGCCCAAGCCCCGGTGTCGCCCTGCTCTGCGCCATCACATGCCACGCAGAGCAGTCAAGTTTGGTCTGGGATGAGCTAGCAACGTCAGTCGCACGGGTGGTCACGGAGCAGGAAACCAGCTGTGACGCGGCACAGAGCAGTCCCACCGGAAAGCGCGCTCTCCAGCAACAGCCTAGAACAATGGTCCTCTCCTCACCAGCAAAATTTGTAGCTGCTCCACAAGGGAAGCAGATAGCAAGTCAAGGACATCTGCACAGGGGCTTTGTGCCTCCACGCAAACTCTAATCCAATTACAGCCATGCTTTCATGGATCCTTAAGAGGCTCCAAGAGAAAGATGGCTTAAGGCTTGAGCTGCATTCCTTTTTCCTGGTCTTCGTGGACCAGAAGTTGATGATTTGCAGCTTCCTATAGTTCCCAATCCATCCATCCCTACCTGCCAGCCTCCACTCCTTCCCCCACGCTACTCCATCATCAGTCAGTTCTTCAGATGCTTGCCAGAGATCTGCTTTGTTCTGCATCCAATTCCAAGTGGCTGTACATAATAAGAATTTCATTCCCATGCCTGTGCTTTCCGCCTGGGAAATTGAATCCTTCATGCCATTATCCTTCTATATTGTCCTCAGACCGTACGGAAAAGTTTCCCCAGTAGTCCAGAAAACAGAAGCCTGCTACAGAAGCTGGGCCCTCCATCTGCAAGAAGCAGCTTTCCCACATCAGTATTCCCCTTTTCTGAGAAAAAAAAAAAAAACACGTTGCATTTCAGTTCCCTAGGGCAAAAATTAGGATTTCCAGACTTAAAAATTATGTTGTACAGAGCATAAGGCATTCCCAAGGCCAAGGGAGTCTCAGGGCTGGATTCTGTAGCTGAGGAAGCATTATTCTGACCAAACGCACCATTCCCTGCATGACCCTTGGCAGGCATGTGCTTTCCACATCAAATCATAGAAGATGTGATGGCTTCATCATTTCTTTAAGTTTTGCTTAAGTTTGGGGGGGGGGGATTGCAAGTTTTACTTAAATTTGGGGTTCAAGAGAACCCAAAGTTCTGCAGAAGTCCAGCGATTTTGGCACAAAGTCAGGAATACCGCATTGCTGAATTGACACGGCTGTAGTTCAACCATTGATGTCCAAAGCCACATTCCCTCCAGCCAACTGAGTTTTTTCCAGTGCTCGCAGCACACCCAAAGCATGCGCTATTAATCAACTAATGTAAACCGTGTTATGCCTTATTATATTACGGGTACTGGATTTCTGTGTTTGGTGGTATGATTTTGTTGCTTCAGAGGCGTATTTTTAAAGAAAACGCTGCTTCAGTTGGGGTGGATTTGCAAACTGCTTAGCATAAAACACAGCAGCCTTTTAAAGCAACCAACGGGCACTGCCATTACATTGTCATTTAATGTATATGAAGTTATACTTTCAAATACTCAGACGTAACTGAGTGCTCAAAATCCCTTATTTGAAGAACAACAAAATAATAAGAAATAATAATAATTACAGCAATAACTGCTTAGTATTTGTATGATAAAAGTGCTGAAAAGACATTAACTAATTAGTGCTCACAACACCCATGTGAGGCAGAAAAGTATAATTATCCACATGCTACAGATGGAAAACTGACAATGTGGAGTTACCTGCCTTTCTGAGACATGCATGAGGGGATAATCACCTAATGCAAATTCATCAAAAACCCTATGGGGAAAGCACCAGTACAATGGTCACACCGGTTCAGTTTCCTCCCTGGGAGCTCGGATGCAGTGAGCGTGCATGGGGGAGAGAAGCAGCGTGGAGAGGTGTGGGACAGACATCCTTGCATCTAGAAACTGTGCAGAGAGAAGACAGAGACAGCTGCACAGATCATTAAAGGCAGCCTGATTACTTGAGCTTGACACCTTTTTCTAGACCGTCACTCTCCGTGATGGGGCAGCCGAGCCAGGACGGGAAGCTGAGTGGCTTTTGCAGGAGGAAGTACACCTGTACTGAGCCCAACTGAATACACAGCTTTTGCAGCACAGCCTTTGACGTACTGAAGATTCAAATGAAACACTTGAGGTTTCCTATACTTTCCTTGTATCTCTTCTGGGAGTCGGGTAAGCTGGGCTTCTTGTACATGGTACGTTCTGACAATGGCTCACTTAGTGGGTCTTATTTTTTTTTCTCTGTAAGACTGTTAGCTCAATTCTATATAACCAAGAGGTTTGGGTAACTTGCACAAAGCATGGATAAAACTACCGCTACCAATCACAGTCAGAGGCTGATCAAAGCCAACATTCATTAACTTTGAACACAAAATTGTCTGAATCCATCAGTAACTGCAATGGTGCCTAATTAGAGAAGGCATCGCCTATTTCAAAAGCCGTGCTATCTAGCTGGACCGTTGAGCAGTAGAGAAAAGTAAAAAGTAGCAGAATCTCATATGAAGGAATTAAAAAAGCACAGTGATTTCACTCTTTATGCATGGCACAAGTTATTATCTCAAACAGTGGCATCGATAATAGGGGCCTTTATTTAGAGAGTGCTGAGCTTCAGCAATTCCCATTCACTTTAGGTGGAATAGGGGGTGCCCAGCAGGACTGAAAAAAGCAGTGACCAGCTAAACATTGCAGTGTGTGGTCCAGGAAGCTGGGGAGTGCCTGGAGAAAAAGGAAGAACCATAATTAAATACAAACCTAATGGAACACGGAGGGCCAGGATCCTGCGTTCACCCCAGTAGCACTTTTACCAGAGTGAAACGGAGCAACAATAATCTAAGTTTTCTTCCTTCTAGTCCTCCTTCCACGTAAATAGTCTCGGAAAAACAACAGTGAAGCTATCAGTCCCAGGAAAGAAACTGCATGGAGGGAAACCTAAACAAAAGTTTTACTTCAAATTAGAGATGAAGAGATATCCAGAACCATTTCTAATGTACATTCACTGATGTTGCAAACATTTTTTAGCTGTGTGTTGCTCCTGCCCTTTTGCATTTGATCTTTGAGTACTGTGGCAAACCAGCCCTGCTAGCAGGAACATTTTGGGNAGTATCGTTGAGACACAGTCATTCCTGACGGCCTGGCCGGTGCAAGCAGCGGGCTGAGACTCCCCGGGAAACCCCACCCGTCAGCACACAGAAAGGGTGAAGGGGGCTCCCGGGTGGGCCCGGAGCAGGTGGTGCTGCGAGTGGGGCGAGGAGACTGCAACAGCCCAGCAGAGAATTCACCTCCTGCTGAAGTCAACAGGAGCGCTGCCGCCGAGCTCAACAGGGCCAGGACCTCGTCCAGCCAGCTGCGCGATGCAAGCCAGGGGAGCAAACTCAGAAGCACCCAAAGCTGGGAAGAAAGCATCAACTGCCTTATTTTATTGGTTTTGCTGCTAATAGAGCAAAACCCCAAGGAGGAGCTGACTTTTTAGTCTATTTAGTATAGATTTTCTTTTAGAGAGTATTAGGATAGGCATCTGCTTCCAGTTACATCTATAGCCAATGAGGAAACGTAAACAACAGCATGTGACTTCTGCAACTAATCAACGTGGTGAATATTTACAACAAACTGTTTACAATGCAAACAATCGGCAGCCCAAGCATTGCTCCATGAAGAACACTGCAAATAATTTTGAGCAACA
>VZSZ01010485.1:588126-590626 GCA_013398815.1 Ibidorhyncha struthersii
ACAACTTTAGCTCACGCAGCTGTCAATGAGAGCTGTGGATATCCAGCACCTCTCCTGACTGGGCCTTCAGGCAAGGCTCTTCCACACGGAAGATAAATCCTACTCCATTTTCGCCACTGGCAGCCTTCTGACAGAGAAACAGCCATAATTCAGTTGCCTTCAGCCGCAGCCACGAGAGGCAGGGAACAAAAAGGTGCAGATCCACCACACAAAGTGGAATCCCGCTATGCACACGCTTCTGGTGCACCAGCGGGTGCAGAACCCAGAGGGTCCGCTGTCGCACATATCTTCTACTGTCCATTCTGGGGTAGAGCCCCAACGCTTCCTACACTCAAAAGACAACATCAGCCATGGGGAACGACGCCAGGCAGCCGTGAGAAGCGGTCTACCCCTCCTCATTCCTGCAGCTCTCCGTTCAGCTGCTCTACAATCGACCATGAGAATTTTGTCTCCTGCATAACATGGGGAATGTGTCTCCTGTACTAATTTTGCCCCTTCCGCACGCAGAAACTTCAGAGCATTAGCGGTGCACAGGTGATGGGTCTATTCAGAGGAACAGTAGATTTTGCTTCTTTTCCTGGGTCTCAGAAAATCTACATTGTTGAGTAGCTTGTTACTGAATCAGGCACTTATTGTATGTACAGCTTACATAAACAAGAAGGTCAATTTTGTTTCAAACCTATATGAATATGGTTCTGGGACTGAATTAACTACTGATTGAAAAGTTACACATTTTCAGCTAGCTAATCATATTTTATTTCACTGCATGGAGACAGCAGTGCAATGAAATTAGCTGTTTGTTTGTACATTTTGGAAAATGTTTTAACTTCAAGACTATAGAAAAAAAAAACAGGAAAAATGTAATGTATGTCCAGGTGAGATTTCTAGGGTAAAAATAATCAGGCGATAATAACTGAGCGTAGCTCAACAGAAAGTGACTTGCTAACTCCTCATTTCTGACCATGCTCTCCCTTTCCTCAAAGTGCGATCACCCTTCCTCCATCGTGAATTCACCGTTCCAAAGCATAGCCCTCTCTCTCACAGCGTAAAACCAGTCCCAGAAATGTTGCATTTGCTTACCCAGTACAGAAATACAAATGCAAATGTTTTAGCAATCTTTTCTCACACCAGCTAACTGGTAAGAATACACACAGTAACAGTACTACTTTTTATGTAGGGAAGATAGGATATTTTACATAATTTCAGTCAAATACATATTACCAGGCCATATTTGTCTATGACAGTTGAATCCTACCTCAAGTTTGTACACTGAAAACATCTGAATAATCCAGAACTACTGTGTTCTTAAGAAAAACATAGCCGTAAAAAGAGGCATCAAAGATTATGAAACGTTTGTCTGTGGGAGGGGGGAGGATAGTGGTACTTCCACAACCCCTTATTGCTCTATCATATCTAATCCTCAGTACTAGTGCCCATAACGATTCCCAACTGGTAGATGAACTACTTTGAACATCCCTGAAGCAGAATTGCTACCCACTAATGTATCAGCTAAATGTTAGAAGACTCCTAACTCCCCCATCTGTGTTTTACCTCCCCAGAGGGTAAATACATTGAACAGTGATTCCCTTGCCTGGCACACACTTTCTAAATCTTACTGGCAACTGTTGTGATTTCCAGTCCAAGCAGCTCTGCAGTCAAAATCACCAGTTTCACATGCTGCAGGGAACTAAACACCTACCTTATTAAAATACTGCCCTCAGAACACACTGTAGTTATGTATTGCCACTGTAATTGTTACCAGTGTAGTGCTGATAATATGGATTACAGCTAATATCAGGCTATTGAATTAGTACGTGAATATCTTTTATAGTTAACTTCAGGAAATTTATTGGAATGAAGAATTTTTATTTTTTTTTTTTTTTTTTAAGAGAAGGAGGTCTGTAAAAAGTAACTGAAAGCACACACAGCAGTGTGGATTTACTGGGCTAAATGGAAGAAACTTTAAAACAACTCCAAAGAACAAGACAAAAAAGGCCCCAAACACCAAAATATTCTACCTGTTCTCTTCAGAACTAGTCACGTATCCCAGGCTCGTATAACTACAGCTTATTCACAACTGGTTATGCAGAAGCTAGGAGGTCTAACGATGCAGCTAAAGGCCATAGGATCAGGCTTGAAAGACAAATGTATGATATTTCTGCTTTTCATGTCATTTGCAGTTTATCCACGTCCTTCTACTTTTTCTCATTACAGGCAACTTGCCTTTATTTTTCTTCAGTGTCCACTTGTCTAATACTAGGATAGTGTTATCACCCACTGCACCCTGATGTTTATTAATAATATCTCAATAAAATAATAATAAAGTCTAATTGAGAATGGCTTTTATCAACTTTGCTCTATTGCCATCTATCTGAGGTTCTCAACAGCAAAGATTTAAATGTTTCATTTTATTTTTAACTTTCCCTTTTCCACATTTCAGTAATGTCAGGCAAAGAGGTATGGTTTTACTATCTGAACGAATCATGGTGTAGAATAATTT
>VZSZ01010485.1:599807-622307 GCA_013398815.1 Ibidorhyncha struthersii
TTCAACCCACCACACCAGCTGTTTAATGTCTGTCAGGAAAAAAGGTGTTTGTTTAATGCACAGATACATTTTAGCTATTAGTTGACACACCATTGCACCTATGATTTTTCTACCTCTGCCACAGGGAATAGTCTGTTTCACATGATTTTCAGGGATTCATCTAGAATGGAGATCTTCAGTTATTTGGGAGTCTCTTACCTTTCTGGGAAATATTTCAGTCAATTCAGGAATTGATCACATTGTAGGTACGATCTGTCTTACCTGCTGCAGCCGGAGCAGTGAAGTCTAGTAGTCTGTGCACATGTCTAGGGAGCGGGAACAGACATCAACACACTCTGTGGCCCAGGAGAGATCCTTTAACCTCTTTGCCTCAGTTTCCCCATCTGCAAAACAGGGTACAAACAACAGCTGATTAAACAGTATAAAACATTGTAATTCAAAGTAAAATTTTGAGTTAACAGCATAAGGAACACGTAACTACTTTCTGTTTTTGTCTGTCTGCAAAATTCAGAGCATATGTGCTGTACCAATATTAGCATGTCTTCACAGTCAACATCTAGAATGAATGCTTAAATATTCATTGACTTCAAATTTCAAATTGAAGTTTGAATTTGACATTCATTCTATAGATGTAACGGCGTCAACCATTAATCAGGGAATAGCAATAAGACCACTCATTTTATATAATCTACGCACTGTGGTCAAAATGTATACTTCTGGATATATAATCTCAAAATTTTAAAGTATTAGCTGCTTAAGTAGATCATGTGGTACGTCCCCTCCCTCTTCTAACTGGCTGATTTATGTAACTGAGCAACAAAACAAAAATTCTGTGATGTAGGTTCAGCTGTAACACTCCCAATTTACACTGTGTATTGAATCAAGTAAATATGTAACTCATGCAATCAGGGAACAGAAGAAATAACATGATTTAGGTAACCAGCTATGACTATAAATTTATAAATAATCCAAACAAAAAACTCTGCAAATAAAGATTTTTAAAATATATTATTCACTAAAGAATTCTGTAAGTAACTACTGAATAAATACTTTGCACATTCATACAAAAAGAAAAACTCCAAAATGTACTGAAGGAGTCACTATGAATTGTTTGTTCAGATCTACCTACCCAGAGATTCTTTTTTTTTTTTCTTTTCCCCTTAAACTACATCTATATAAATGGAAATTTGAATTCTATAGTTTCTAATTTTCTGGATAATTCGGTTTTAGGCAAGTTACAGGAGTATGTAATGCAAACATTTGAGCCACTAAAAGAAAAAAAAAAAAAGAAATACAAAGTTACCCAAACCATTTTTGACATTACTTTAAGAGAACATTCCAACCCTGCTGAACCCTGCATCCTCTCAGCTATGTCCTTCTGATCTCTTTTCCAGCCCTGTTTTTCAAATACATACGCACCTTCACCCAGGTAAGCAGATGCCACTGACCAACACGACCACAGTCACTAAGCACATTTCTTTCCTATGATTGCTTGAGTTGCCCAAAAATTTTGCACTTGCCAAATCATGGCCTGCTTTTCTCAACTTAGTTGTTTTTCTGGTTGCTGTCCAGTGTTTAGAAATCTTAATCTTTAGAGAAATTAGTTATGGTAAAGAATGAGAAAAGAAGAGGGGGAAACAGAATTTAAATGAGCTCATGCCTTCTGCTTAAGCTCAAGGAAAGAAACTCAAAACTTTGGAAACACAGTTTGCAGGTGAAGAGGAAAAATCTGATGACGTGGCTCTGGAAACCAGAAAACAAGTGACGCTTAGCAAGTTGTCCTACCTCAGACAGAAACAGCGTGGACGAATCTGGCCAGTCCACTTGCACTTCTCTTTCTGAATTCACTAATAAAGTTTGAGAGGGGTTATTTTTAAAGCAGCTCTTAGAGTGTTCCAGCTCACTACTGTCAGCTTCAGATCTCAAATGTAATTTGATTTATAATTACATTTTAAAAACTAGCATTAAAATAACATTAGAGGGGTCATAATCTGAACTTTTTAATAGTTAAGCACGTAGCATAAATTTAGAAATGGATCTCCAACAGGATTCATCTGGAACATATTCTGACCGGAATTCCTTCCTTCGACCATTTCAGTACTCTGCTGAAGCTGGCGTGCCAAGAAGCCATTGCGGAGCCCTGTATTTCAGCGTTGTTTCAGATGTAAACTGGTTGAAATACACTGCCGGACATTTGTTAGTCAAAGTCTTTGCTTGCATTATAGTCAGGCCCATGTTTGTAAACACCGATGGGTGAGAAAGTGCCAGAGAACCTGGCATTAGGCTTCTGCACTGAAAAGACGTTACGTTGCATCCCTTGCAAAATCCAGTTGGCTCCATCGCTCCTGAGCTTTGGAGTGGCTTTAATTTTCTAAGCCTCTGTGACACAGATTTATTTAGGGGCGTTAACTTCTAGGAACTACTCAAATTGGTCAAGTTACGCAGCCAAAACGCATGTACAGTGAAACAGCAGTGGTCCCAACAACTGTTCATACATGGGTGTCAGCCGAGAACTACCTGTCCTCCCAGCTGTGCAAACAACTCAAACTGGCACTCAGTGAATTTCACAATATTGTGCCCGTAGCTGCAAGCCTGGCACCTCCTGAACGCAAGGTGGGGCTCAGATGGGACCACAGGCTCCTTGCAAAATTTGCCTTGTTTTCCAAGTCCGACCTTCTGATAAGAAGACTTCCTAACTAATCAGTTCCACGCTGCTGCCTGACTGCAACTTCAGAGGCAAAAGACAGACAAGGAATTCAGTTTCTGAATGCTAGTGCTCAAGTAAATGATCTAGTTAAAAAAAAAAAAAAAAAAAAGCTGTGCCTTAAAACCAAGTTTGAAATTTTATAGGCTTTTACTCCATAATTTCTACTTGAGCCTTCTGTTATTTTTAAACAAATCTAATTTCTTACAGCTGTGAAATTTACATTTTAAGAGTGTCTAGTGGCCATGTGCATTAATTACTTTATTGTAATATTTTAATGAGTTTGGGGTTCAACTCTGAAAGAATCCTGCTGAATCCTTGTTTCCCCACAGAATTACACTAGAACCTGATTGAATCACAACTTCACACACCCCAAACCAAGACCTGATGGACTTGCACAATATTTTCAGTTGTCCTATAAAGTCCCTGAGCTTTAAAACTGGCTCTGAATTTTAGGACTTCTCACCAAACTAGTGCTACGCTGAGTCAGGAGCAAAGCTAGGCTTTGAGAAAATTTGTGTTTAGAGCTGAACTTGCTGGCTGAGCCTGATCTCAATGGAAACAGGCAGCAAAATATGAAATTCAGCTGTGACAGCTAACATTTGGGCCAATCTTGTTCCTGATGACAGTTATGCAATGATGCAAAGGCTTCCATCTTAGTATGTATGACATAAATACATTTAGGGCTAAGAGATTAAACCCCCAAAGAGTACCTAAATTCACCAGGGAAGATTTCCACTACTGGAAGATTTCCACTTTGTGCAAAATAGTTGAAAAGCATTACAATATCTATACTTCTGCCACAGTATTCCCTTTATGGATTTTGGTGGTTTGTGTCATACTAAATTATTTCTTCTTCATCTGTGAGTGTGCATAAGTAGCGGTGGGAGATAAGTAAAAAGAGACTGTTTTTTCAGATGGTTTTCAGCCAGGACTTTGTGTTTGAGCGTGCTGCCTTGCAGGTGTAACTACTCATTCTTGGGGACTGAGGCAGAAACCTTCAGACCACTGAGGATCTCTGCAATTTGAACTGAAGAGATAAACCTTCTTACAGCATCTACCTGCACTTTAGTTCTCTATGAATAAGCTAAAGATGCAAATACGTAACACACTGAACAATGGGTTCAAGTACAAACACAGATAAATGCAGGAAAAGTGGGACTGACTGTTTCCGTTGACTGGCAATAGTAAGAGGTTCATCGGTTGTCAAGTGCAACAGCACACGCTGCACCCACAGAGTCACGCTTGGAAATCTGACCATTTATGTCCACAACTCTCACCTCTCTCTGCTAGGGCAAATGCAGAATTGTAACTTCAATGAACTACTCAGCTTTTAAAAAAGCATGTTTTTAAACCACTTACAATAAGAGCAACAGTTATTATTCAGAACATGCTTTTTATCAGATTGAAGATAAACTTTATTATAACTGGTGGAGATGGTATCAATGATTTGTGGTCTATGAGAATTCTGTAATGAGGAATGGTAATCTGTCTTGGGGCAAACAATATTGTTCTGTTTACTATGCAATTAACAATATTAAGTCAAGATTCTATAACTGATAGCTGAAAACAGGGGTAGGTAGGAAGAAACTGGAAGCACTGGAAACTTTCACAGGACAATTATCTGAGGACTATAAATTATTTATGGTGCTTTAGCCTGACATTCTCTCTCATCCTCACAAAAATGTTCCTCACTACTCCAGAGATGTTCACTGTAAAAGTATCCAGACTGTAAGCAGTTTGGGGCAAAGCCAGAATCTCCTTGTCGCAAGTACTGAACGTACAAGGTAATGCAGTAATTTCACTTGCAGAAAAACAGCAATAAAATCACCAAAACAACCCAAAATAGTTTTACTGTGAAAAGGTATGAGAAATGAACGAACAAGAATGACAAAAAGAGAAGTGAGACCTAGTCTCTGATTCCTGGCATATTTGGTGTAAAATCAAGACAGAGTAGCTCCCTTCCATTTAATTCCTTCTTTAATTTTATAGCCTGAGTCCCATACCTTTGTGTGACTGAAACCCTGTACTTCTTGTTTACTCTTAGATCAGCCTTAAGCAACCACCATATGGAGCTGCGAACACCACAGACATAGCAGAAACAGTCCTTAACTAACGGTCAGAGTAAATTGTATTGGGAGTCAAGTGGGGCCACTTTTCAAGTGGCCGGTTAAGACAAGGGCTGACCTATAATGGAGCTTCTCTGCAAAACAATACAATTTTTACTTTATGTTATAAAGTACAGAACCGTCAATATGATTGACCACAGAAATCTCACTGCCTTTTTCTGTCCTGTTCCTTAGCTGTACACACGCGCAGTCCAGCCCTTTTGGCCCTGATTCTGCAGGTTTTGAGGTCACCTCAGTGGGAACTCGGGCAGAGCTACGGGACAGCACTTTCGCAATGAACAAGCAAGACCTATAAAGTACTGGGGTCTTTCCTGCTAAACTGATCTTAAAATAAATAAATAAATAAAAAAAACCAAATTATCATATTCTTAAACTAGCCAATTCCATTTGTAGCTCTCTGGAAATGCGATGCTCCACAGAGAGCTGCATTGCACCCAGCAGGCAAAAGCCACATTTAAGACAGCACGAGGCACCAGCGCTCCGGCAACCAGGACGCTACACTGAAGTGACTGCTTCTGGCAGCCTCACAGCCCCTCTCCGGCACCTCTCGCCCTTAAGGATCAGTGCCTTAAATTCCCATATACCACTGAATAATAACGTCTGGCTGATCCAGAAGATTAGCAGCTTATTCCACCTTTGTTCTCTGCCTTCTTTTAAGATGAGCAATGAATGACACAACAGCAGGCATAACCCTCCAGCACAAAAGCGAACAAAATTGTAGGACGTTTTAAGGAATCACATAAAACTTAACAGAGAGTTTTAGAAGGGTATTCCTACACAGAATCTCTATATAAAACCCGATGCTACATGGAAGGGCTCTCAAATTCTCTTTACTTTCCTGGACATTACAACACAAAATCACCATCAAATGTCTGCAAGAGCAACCTCTTTAAAACCGATAAAAATACAAACAGTTTTAATAAAGTGTGCAGTAAATTTGGGGGTTTCCTTTGCACAAGATAACACTGAATCAGAGTTTCACAGCAATAAAACAAACAGATACAGTAAAATTAAAAGGGAGGAAGATAATGATTGGAGTATAAAACTTCATGTTCTTCTGCATAATATGCCAGTGATTGGTGGAAGTTATGCACAAACTTCTACTTTTTAAAAAATGACTGTTTTGAGGAAAAACACTCAATAATTGGTATTTATAGTGCTTAATTCCTTTTCCTGAGGTGGTCCTGGGTCTGTCATTGTTCATCGCTATTGTTCAAAATTTACTCCCAGACTAAGAATTTCTCCCACACTAATAAACAGGTATAATAATTTTCTCCAGAGAGCAATTTTTTTTATTTCAGTAATTAGCCTACTTAAATATTTTAATGGAACTACTGACGTACAATAGCACAAAAGGTCCTCTGACCATAATATAAAGTGAGAGATGAGATTCCTAAAAACTTTTGTATGAAGGAGGTCTAGGATTTACAAAACCTATCAAGCAGACAGCTCTCAAACTATTTTTAAAGGTCATAAATTAGGTACTCTCTTAAGTGTAATTCAATCATCCACTGTTATAGTATCTTGATTCTATTAGTTGTCCTATGCATTTTACAAAGCAGAACTCCATTAACATTATTCACTTATAGTTTCCCTCTATAAGTGGATATTCTGCTCAACAGGCTTTAAATAGATTGCCCCCCCTCCCCGAAATTGCTATTAAGCATACTTTTACTCAAAGGGCAAAGTAGGCATAGGATTATGCTTGTACTTCATGCAAAGGATACATTTTCAGCAATCAGAACCACATTCCTATGAAGTAAAAATACTCTATATAAGCCGATTGTTTCTATCCTTCCTAACCTTGCTCAATAAGGACTCTATTCTGATCTTTTGAGTTACACACAAGTTTTCCAATTTGGCTGAATAAAGGTATCTTGTTGGGCAGCTTGATGAGCATATTCTGTGTCTCAAATTCTGACCTTGGCACATTCAAGGTGGATCTCAATTATAAGACACTGCTCAAAGGGGAAAAAATATTTAAATTTAAAAAAAATACAAGAAAATCAGGATTTATTTTACTTTCTTCGCTTAAAGAATACAGTATGGAACTCCCGCTTTTATATACCTTGCTTTAGTGGACCAGTGAAAATACAAACCTTGATAAAGAGACCACAACACATCTATGGCCACAAGTTTTTCAGAGCAATTTACCTAGCCTGTAGTTGTATTTCAGCTTCAGAAATGTCTACTATAGATCATTCATCTCTGATTTCATGTTGTTTTCACTGTGAATAATCGGGTGCCCTCACCTCTCACAATTTAGATAACTCCATTCTGAACAATATTAAAAGATACACGAGTACATGCAGAGGAGCATAGTGCTGGGCCAAACCGCATATCCCATAGCCAGTCTCAAAGCACCTTAGCCACCTTGTGACGTTGAGCCGCACACTGCAATCATCTGACGCCCGAACAGACCCTGCCGCCCATTGCAACGGTGTAGTTGCAACAGCACAATCTGTACATAAAAATGTGTATGTCTAGAGAGCCAAATCCTCCTTCAGCTGGTTACCATATTCTATGTTCATGTCTCACTTCTTGAAACAGGACAGATGGCAGAAATCATACACTGTTGTTCTTTTCAATGGCCATGCCAATCCCAGATAATCAAGTCAGTCAGTCACCAGCAGATACTCTTTTCTCAGAGGAAAGGGTTGAATTTCATCTGACCACCGAGCTTCAGCTTGCACTTGAGGTTCTAATTTTCTTCTGGTCTTAGCCCATTTCTGTCTCGCTCTGGCACACACTGCCCTAGTAAGTACATTTATTACCTCAGTAATTCCTCTGGGGGCTGTCTTACTTTCACTTTATATCTGGACTCCCATAAGCATCTCCCCATTTTACAAGGAAACATTTATTAGCCTCTGATAGGAATTTCCTGTTCCATCATGCCGAATGCCATTGTCTGTTATTCTTCAAAAGCAAGCTAACAAGTTGCACACTCCTGGGCAGCTCTCGCTGGTGGCGTACGAGTGCTGGCAGTACAGCGCGGGCACAGGGAAGGCACACGGGGGATGACCGGGCATTCTGGGTTTTTTTCCGATCCTGTTTGCAAACCCTTGTTCAGCTGACCACACACAGTCACAGGGGACCCTTACGCGGCGGTAGCATTCACCAGATACCAGTGGCACTGGGTGGCCCAGCAATTTCTAGGGTGCCCCATTCATGCTCCTTGTTCACACCCTTGGGACCGCTGCAGGAAAGGACTATGAAAGTCTCCTTCAGCCAAGGATCAATCAACTATGAGGCTGATCTTATTACTTTGGGACACTTGAACAGTAAAGGGTAAGCCCGTAAGATCACAAAAACAGGGATTTCTGCTGTAATTCCCCCAGTTTCCAGCTAATTATCTTACTTGAGAACTGCTCACGTTTTTTTTTTCCTGGTAATTGTGGGTCATCACTGCCTATTCCTGTTTCTCCAGGTCCACCCTGCAAAACTCCTCAGTGTAGCAACTGTTTGCTAGAGCTGGTACTGTCAAAAAAACATTCAGCCTTTCACAGTGTTACACGGGAAACTTTAGCCATGATCCCCCCCGACCATAGCACAGTCAGATCTTCAGAGGATGTAAAAAAGTACAAATGCTAGAAAACAGAATTGCATGGATTTACCCCAGCTGAAGAGCTGGACCCACCCTACGGATAAGAAAAAGATTTCAACGCATAGTCTGTGTTACTAGAAACCATGCAAAGTCTCTCATCCACATCAGCCTGCTATTTTTTACTTCTATGTAACCAGACAACATTTGTATTCAGCTGCTCTCTTATAAATAAAAAACATTTTTACATGGGTGGATTGGAGTGGCTTTTTTTCCCCCTCTTTCGGTTCCCATTATTTTATATATTACACACATGTTCTGTCAACGAAGCTCACTTTGTTATCTGAAACATCTGTGGTACCCTGCTGTGGAGAAGGCCAACACTGCTGCTGCTGTTGCTGCCTGTCTTTATTAGCCACTGATTTGCTGATGTCGTCCTCCGACGTGCAGTGCTCCGGTTCACCTCTATAACGCTGGGGCTGCACAACAGAAACAATGGGATTCGGTGAACTGGCAGAGGTCCTGTTGGTTCACAATAGGGCAGTTACCACTATACGAAGATATGAAACCAAGGTTTCACATGCGCATTCATGCAAGCACCGATTTTTATATATTTAAAGAAATGTATGTGAATTTCTACGTAAGCTGAAAGGATAACACCCTTGCAAAGAAGGTACTTGCCCATGAGAATGAAAGGACGTCCTACTTGAGGCTCCCACAAGGTCTGGCTGTTGAGCAGCCATAGTATTTCTTAGTTTTTGGCCAAGTGAAAAATTACCTGGATTGATCTCTTTTAACCTTATTTTCAGGTGCTTTCTACCATCACAGTCCTGACATACTGCACAGTCCCGTGAAACTCTCTGGGATGTACTGTTACTGTAAAGATGATTACCTAAGGTACATAAGAAGTATGGATTTCTTATGGAGCCATGACAAGATTTTAAAAGATCAACTTGAAGATGAAAAATCTGTCTACGTTTCTTAAACATCATCTTTAGAGATAAGATATTTGGGTCACCTCATAGGAAGTAAAGCTATTTCTATATATTATACATTTACTTTCTGCTGACAATAGCACCTTGGTAAAATCAGCTTAACCATTTCCCCTCTGAAAAATCAAAACCATCTTATCTTTACATGGATTTCTTATGCATCAGATGAGTGAAATATATACTCCATTTAAGAATCTGAGAAATATGATTGATAAACCACAACACTTAACAAGAACACTCAGGGGAAGATGCAAGAACAGCTCACGAAAACACTCGCATGGACCAGATTTCCAGCTGGTGGTGTTCCTTTTACGGGTCTACTGTTTTAAGAAACTGCTCTCTAATACAAAGATAAGACAACAAGAAGTTAAAGGCGCTTTTCTTCCTTTAAAAAAAAAAGATTTATCTGTGACATAAAAACCTGAGCTGAGTTCTGAATCCTGTAGGTAAACTCAAACCAGCTTTTTGTAGGTTTCCCTGATCTCCCAAGTACTCTGGGCCTGATTCAGAGAATAATTATGGTATGGAAACATCATGCGACTGCTGTCACAGATCTTTTACATGCAAGTCAACGTGCATGTGTGTCCAATTCAAGATTCAAAATTGAAGACTTATGTGGAGATAATTATAAATGAAAATAAAACACAGCTTTTGAAAAACCAGCCCATTTTCTTTATAAAATAATTGATCACCTAGCCCCCGTAGGAAGGTTCAAAAGTTACTATATAATGAAGTGCTAGTAGAAAGCAGCTTGCTGTATCTTTCAGGAGCAAGACCATGATGACAAGAAAAAAGAATCAAGAAAATAAATGCCACAAAGGCCTCTCTCTCCTCACCTCCCTTTTGCTTGAAGGATTACTTACTTTCAAATTTGTTTTAGTTATATTACACAGCATTGCTACCTCCAAACCAGCCAAATTCTGTGCAAACATAGGAAGGATCTTTGCGTATTTAAAATCTGAAACTCTTTCCCGTGCCCTAAAAGTAACTGAGATGTCATGGCAGAATATCACTGGTCTCCAAAATAATCTTCGGATTACCCAACTAACAACCTGGTGTACAGTAGAACAAGCTTCAGAACTGTTCTCTAGCCGGTTCATCCTTTTTACCCATATTCAACAGGGAACTGATCCGATAGTCACAGGTTGTCCCCCTGCTCCAAGTATATCCTCCGAGAGAGGAAGGAGATGGCGTACTGTTGCTACTGCGCCACTTACTAAGGATTGACTTAGACATGGTATTTCAAATCCTCTGGAGGCCAGTGAAGTCACAGATGCTTTCCACTACCAGAGCAGTACAAAGTACCTGAGCAACGGCAAGGATCTGATCATAAACTTACAAGATTGTTCTTATTTGGGGAAAAGTGAAAGGAAGGAATAAAATTAATGTATAAGCATAAACAAGCCCAAACTTGGAAGATGAACTGAAAAGACAATTATCTTTATAAATTTTAAAACTGCAAACAGATTTCTGCAGGACAGTTTTCCATCTCTCCGGATCCTTCTGCAGGACATATGCAGAAGATAGCTTCAGGTTAGCATATTTCTTTATGTGAAGCTTTTTCCCAAGATATTTACAACTGGGGGGAAAAAAAGTGCAATGCTATGTTGGAATGGTAGTAATTTCTCTTTTAGCCTTTATGTATGTCACCGTCTATTGTTACTCAGTTTTTTTAACATTCATCTGAATATTTCATCCATGCAAAAATTAGTCCCAGCATCTTTTTTTCTGAATAATGTTTGGCGGTCATTGCTTCACAACTGCAAACAATCCTCTACTGCTATTGAGTGCTACAGTCAGGCTCGTTTCACGCTGGAGGTTAGAATCTGATCCTAAGTCCGTTAAATCACAGAGTCTTTTTAAAGTTTAATCTTGAGAGGATTTGGGTTGTAAACAAAGGACACTATACATGGGGAAAGAAACAACAGAAAACTATGAACTTATGACTCTAATACAACCCCAAGTTCAAATTTTGTTTGTGATTTAGCAAGGAAATTCTGAGCTTTCAGCAGCGGCGCACACGCCCTGGCATGTGGGCAAAGCTAAACTGAGCATTGATGCTCACATCCAAAACACACATATGGATCCCATTTTACTATAGACGTGATTCTTCATGTGCAAAACATGTGTATGACTGGTTTTCTTTGGCTTTTTAAGATGTGCTTCTTTTGTGGGGGCAGGGAACAGAGAAGTAAATAAATAATTTGTGTGGTACTTGAATATACATTATCTACGAAGAGACTGGGCTGGGATTCAAGGCCAAGTGAAAAACCTGTACTTCAGCTGAAAGTATCAATTTCAGCAAACAACCAAATGCCAACAGTGAGAAACTTAGTCCACTATGCAGCTTCTGCAGCACGTTAATCTATCCCACTCTGTAATTGCTAGATAGGAAAGGGAAAAAGGGCTCCAGATGCTAATAACTTGGAAGTGGTAATTAGAGAAGTCCACATTACCGCTGTGAGACTCCCATCCTCCCTTGATTGCCGAAAAGAAAATTTTGTCCAGTGGGTCTCCTTCTCACTTCCAAAACATGCAGCACTTCTGTGTTCCTAAGCTGCCTCTCCTTCTCACTGAACACATCAACAGGAGCTCGATCGGGCCTGGAAAAGCTTTTTTTTTACCTTCTCCAGCACCAGAGGATGCCATGTTTCCCATAGAAAACGCAGGAAAACATTCACAAGTTTATAAGGTAATCTAACAGGGAAGTACCACAAGCCCCAACTTTTAACTATGTAGGATCAAAATTGCCTCCCGCCGTCCCAGTCTGAGTGTGACAGAGAAGAAGAGAGTGCGGCCCCCTTGCTTTAAAGGATAACTAGCAACTTTAAAGGCTTGTTGAGTGTTTATAATCTCTGGGACCACAGAGACAAAGTCAGTCTGGAAAGGGTCCGAATGTCACATGAGAAAGTTAAAGGAAAAATACACTTATCACAAAGAGGGAATGCATTTGTATTATTGTATTGAAATAGCACAAGGCTACAATGACAGGTTATAAATTTTCCTCTTGGACTGTAACCAATATTTTCCATTTCAAGTAACAACAATGTAAAAAAGAGAGACTCAGAATTAATAGAAATTATGGACATGAATTGGTAGGTACTTAGGTGAAAGAGCACCTCAAATTCAGGTATCGTTAAAGGAGAAAAGGTTAACTAACCCTTTGAGCAACCCTTGGATCCATTTACACTGCTGACAAACTGACCAAAAAAGTATCCTTAGATTTTACTGATGATGTCCATCTTTATAGTTCTGAGACTCATGGCCCAGAACATTACGGCAAATTCTTGGCAGTGAAAAGCATTTTTTTTCATCCCTGAAATTTAACATCACCCATAACACTAAACCTAATATATGACTCCAAATAATAATAGCAGCAATAGTATCTACGTGGTTCTGCAGTGATAAGAATTAAGTTACAGAAAGTCCTCAATTCTGCTTTTTCTTATTTGATGTCAGTTCATTAAACAACCATCAATTATTGAATATTAATAATTTGAAATCAGTGATGTGCCTTAAGATATACATTCACAGACTATTAGTATTTTTCTTAACCTTTCTGTTGCTGTAACTGGCTATTGAAACATTGGCTGCTCATTTAAAAAAAAGAAAACAAAACAAAAAAAAAAAAACAAACAACAAGCAAGCAAACAAACCAGGACTGAAAGCAAGGAGACTGTTAGCCAAAGCCAACGTACATTAGCAAAGCTGGGTCCAGAAGATGAACAATCTCTCCTCCATTTTAAGTCCCAATCCTACAGTTGTTTAGTGCATGTAAATCCCTATGATTTTCTAACAGCTCCGTTGAACCTTCGGAGATATGTCTTATAACTGAAACTAAAGTTGACAAGTCCTTTTTCTTCCCTATGCAGACTTCTAAAAGAGACAGACTGTGAATATTGTAAAAAAATAAAATCAATGCAAAGTTATTTAGCACAGGTGTTCCTCTTATTGTGCTACATTTGGAAAGCCCACACATTCAGCACACCTTCAATTCGCACACCCAGCTGCGTGAGGTGGTGGTCTATTGTTAGTTTAGAGGTTTGCAATAAAAAGCATGAAGTAATATTGGCAAGCTCAGGAGCTCTTTTTTTTTTTTTTTTCTTATGAAGTCTCCCTGCATCTATTTATCCAGTTCTCCTTGCTTTGTTTCTGCTTTTATATTCGGCATATTCAAAAAAGGGTCAGAATAGGTTTAAAAGATGTAATGCCACGCTCAAGCCTTTTGAACACTAAGAGAAAACCTCAAAAGGTTCACGCATAAGGGAACAAAGATATAAGGATAGCTTTGAACCTGAGGGGCTCTCTCACTGCAAGCAAGTGCATTGCCAGCATGTCACAGGTGTACACCACATGAGCAAGTGAAAAATAAAATGCGATTGTGAAGGGGTGTGATGCTGACGGGTCCGAGTCCAGAATGCATTAATCCCAGGGTGAATGTGTGCATCTGTTAGATATTTATGTAGTTCCTACTAGTAGTTTGTACAGATATCTAAGCAGGTGAACGTCAACAGCTTTGAAACCATATGTTAAAGGGAGGCTGTGAGATGGTATGAGAAGGCTATCAGGCATTATGGCTCTGACAAGGGAGGGCAGACACCTACTGACTGTAATATTGCCCTGGTTAGTCGGACTCCTGGGCCCTACATCAGACTCCTGCTGATTTAGCTGCACGACACTGGGACAAACGACTGAATCTTCCTCTCCATTTCCCCATCCTTGAACAAGAGATACTAAATATGACTAAAGAACGACAATTTCCTTTCTTCCCTTTCTAGTTTCTAGCTTGGGGGGTGTTGTTTTGGGGTTTTGTTTGTTTGTTTGTTTTTTATTCCAAAGGTTTGTATAAACCACAGTTGTGTTAAAACAACAATTTTTATATGCTGACTTGAGTTTGTTGGAAGAAGACGGAGTCAAGATCTCTGTTTCCTGGTAGTTACAAGAACACACTACAGAGGAGCACAGGTCCTGTTCCTTTGTCTAATTCAGAGTTTGTTTTACTCTTGTTTTTATATTTTAACTCCGAGTCACTCAGACTCAGAATGGCGTGCATCTGAACTTGGGTCATCCCATTTCTCATGGCAGTCTCCTGACCACCAGACTGTACACCTGGTAGGTACATATAAGCACAATTTAATCACTGTACACCTGGTAGGTACATATAAGCACAATTTAATCAAACGTATTTTCAGAAAGAAAAATAAAAATAAAAAAATCAGCTTTAAGAAAAACAATGCACTCCCCAAAAGTGACATTTTGTCTATAATGTTTACTTTCTCTACTAAATATCCTCAGCAACGAACTGTGAGAATTCATTCATCTTTGAATGAATTTATAAAACATGCTGAGAGGTCTCCATCTGAAATGTGTGAATTTTTTTTTTTAAATGATCAGCACAGAGCACTAAAATCCAGAAATTGTCAGTTTACACACCACTTTAACCTAGACCACTCAGTTTCTGCTACCATACATGACTTTCAGGAAATGAAAGGAAAACTGTTTTCACATTGAATGCTGAGTTTCTAAAGGAGGTCTGTTAGGAAAATTTTCCTTCAAATTAAAATTTTCTGTAAAATAGAGAAAACAAATCTCTCAAATCCCCTCCACTTCAAATAGCCTAGCAACTACCTTGAACCTTCAGTGGTTCAAGTTACTCTCAAAGGTAAGGGAATCAAAAACTAGCTTTGGAGTCCTATAAGATCCTGTTGCTAGAGGAGTAATTCCACCTTTGAAAATGTTGGTGCAACTAAGTGCATTCATCAAGAGCTGCAATTTCATTTTGTCCTCAATGGTTCATATACATACACAGTGCTGGAGAAATATGCCTTCCTCCCCCTTTTGAAGTATTCTGGCCTCACTGAAAAACATCCAGGGAGGACCCACCTGCAGGAGACGGGTCTCATAGTTTAGTATTGCCCAAACTCTGCTCCCAGACATTACCAGTCCACAGTAAACCCCATGAATTTCAACAGCTCCACTAAGACTGCTGCTAAGTGCTTCTGAAAAAAATCTAATCACACCTTTCCATCCTCTTGTACATCTACCTTTCACAACATCAGAACACACACTCTATAGTAGCCCTTTTCAATTTATTTCCCCCATACTTCCCTTCCCAAGAGGATATTATTCATACCCTACTCCTTCACAATGTAATTAGCTTGTTCCAATCCTTGGAAATCAAACATTCACCCCTTCTTTTGGCCCAACCCTCAAGAACCTCTTGCAAGGGTTCTCTTGTAGTTCACCACCCCACAGGGTGGGGAAAGACACACCATAATTGCTCTACACTTGGTACCGGAGAGAGAATAAATCACACTCGCCTTTTCTTACTTTAGCTGTGCTCCATTAAAGCAAAGCAATAAAGAAGGTGTGTCTGTAAAGTTGGTGGTTTAGCAGAGACGCACCACCTTTGTTGTCTGAGGCCCCTTCGAGTGCCCTGCAGGACTCCTCTACTCCAGCACCTGGTCTAGCATGGGCAAATCTAGGTGTAGCATTGCAGTGGCACAGCTCCACGGAAAGGGAAAAGTCACAAATGACATCTCCACTGTGTATTAGAAAATATTAATTGAGACTTTTAATTCTGGGAGCTGTGCATTGCATGGCATCTATAAAATATGCCCCCAAAATTCTAAGGAATACAGCTCAAAGAGTTTGATTAATATTGAGCAAAATCAGTCTCTCATCCTTCTGTTTAAAAAATGAGAATTCATTTATTCAGCTTAATTCAAAGATTAAATATGATTAAAATTTCTGTAAGATGTCTAGCTTTTCTGAAATAAACTGCAGTGGCCATCAAAATATTGATAGTCATTGGTAAATTACTTCTGGTGTTTAATCAATGTTATTTTTTTATCATCCAATTTTTTCTTGAAGTCAGCTTCTAACACTAAACTACATTTCATCAAGGTTGGTAAAATGTTTAGAAAGGAACAGATGTCAGAATATGGGGATTGCCAATAACACTGATGGAAGCCAGTAATTTCTTTCCTGTCCAAAGGCAAAAGAATGAAGAATAATCTAGACTGTATACAATAATACAAGATTTACTACAACATTAATGGCTATAAAAAGTAAAAGTATACAAAAGCTATCTCCATTTTTTTCAAGCCATCACTAAGGGCAGTGTTTTTCAATTTGAGACAATTTTTACTGGAAAATTAAAGGTCTATGTATTTTTAAACCTTTACATATCCATAAAATACAGACGAAGACACAGGCTAGCGTTAGTTGCTTCCAAATATACTTGTATATTAGTCTATTGTGTAAGTTAATAATTTTGCCAAATCTCAAAAAATGTGGATGCAATCTTTCCTTTAAGAAAGCTGCTCAGCTTGTTATTTACAGATTGTAACATTTACATAAGAGTTTGGTTTAACAAGAGATATAAATATAGATAAAACCCTTAGGACTTCATTCTTTAAACTGCCCTCTAAAAATCTGCCCTACAATTTGCACACTGAATTTTGTGCAGACTATTCTTGGAAGCCTTTTGTGAATTAGGGAGAACTGACTCGAAACAGGGGCTGGTTAATCACAATTTTGCAAATTGTACGTAGCAATCATCCTCACATTGTGAAATTCAGATCTATAAAATGCTGATGTTTTAAAGCTGAAAAATAAATAAGCTAAGTAGGACTACTTTGCTAAGAAAAAAAAAAAAAAAGAGTATAAGACCCCTTGCAAAGAAATCCTTAAAATAAAAATAATCAAAATAAGAGAAGCGGCATCATAAGTAAAGGGTATCTCCACTCCATATCTCAGCTGCAAGCCCAACCTGGAAAAAATGCTACCACCTGACCCTTCCTGCCCCAGTCTCATATCAACACTCACCTGAATGTACCAGGCAAATTCCTGCGCTTCCAAGAATAAACCTGTGGGAGGTTGACTATTTTAGAAGGCTTCTGTGTATTTGTCTACAATCTGGAAAAGCCCTCCAGTTGAGGAACGACTGGTGAAACTTCGCTCTTTCATGTGTCTATCACTGACTGTCATCTATGCACCCAATCAAAGCTGCTTTGATTAAATATCAGGACAGTCACTTGAGTATCAACTGCAGCAACATGGATACGATACTTTATGATGCATGTTGAACGCAAACACTTCAAAATAATAGCTGGCAACTAAAGAGTTTGAGGGAGAAGGAGCAGAATTTATGTGGAAAAGATGATTCCTCAAAGACGACTTTTTTGTTCTGCTTTCAAGCTGCGGCTAATGTAACTTCATCAGCATTTAGAACAAAGCTGACTCAAGATTCTTTTCCACACAGGTTTTGCAACTCCTAACATTCAGTAGAAATGAAGGTCTCTTTCTATTTATTTTCCCTTATCTGTTGCAGAAAGACCTTGCCAAACTGTCTGGTTTGAGTGTACAAGGATATGCTGAAATTCATGTAAAATACTTTCTGTTATCAATGTAATTATAATGGCAAGAACTTTCCACTGGGGTTCAGCTGTGACACAGTGCGCGCTGGGCGCCCTCCTGCCATTCCAAGCCCCCTCACTATGGACACAAGTCACAAACAGTGGAAACTCTGTTTTCCTGGTGTTGATCCTCCCCAAAGGTCAGGTTTCTTACCTCAAACATTCCAGCAGTTGCTTAGACTGCAGTTCAGGAATTTTGTGTAACATTGCTTCTAGAAAGCAAATATTTATGTTAGTAAATACCATTAAAGTATTACTGTTATACAGGTATTCTTATTAGTAAACTGCTAAACACTGGAAAGAGAACTTTAAACCAAATGGATGGAAACATATTATATTTGTATATTAAACAAACCTTACCATGTTACTTTACCATGCTAAGTGTTTTATCAAACACGAAGTCCAGCCATTAACTCTCTTTATGGGAATTAATGTTTTTAGAAGTGATACAAATTCAGAATTCATGCCGTTGCTACAGAGGGCAAGCAGAGGCACAAAACCCTACCAAGAACAGAGCAAACTGGCATTACCAGGATTTCAAAAAGCAGCGGTCAGGAAAAAAAGAAAAAGAAAAATAAAAGACCCACAGGTACCTTGCAGAGGGATGAAATAGGGACATTCCCTTTGAATGGGAGAGGCTTACGTTCAGGTCTGGCTCTCAATACGGCAGATCAGGTTGGCACATCAAGTATCCTGAGCACCAGACTAGGTTATTCCAGTACAGCACATTGACTCCCCCACTGCTACGGGAGCTCACACTTGTCCTCTTCCCTTTTTTAGTTGGAGCAAGCATTTAACCTACAGCTTCATCAGCACAACTGAATGCCAAAAGGACACAGTTTAGGAATCTCTCTCAATATATATATATTATTTATTCAAACAGAAGAGCTTGAGCAATCTTGGCCAATGAAATAGAAATTTTTAATGCCTGAAATTTGTGCAGGATGAAAAGAAAACTCTCTCCTTTCAGTTCCATCCCATGACTCGGGTGGGAACTGAGATCTACAGTGGTAAAGCTGAGCTTCTTCCTTCATTTCCTCTGCTTCTCACCTCGGAGGCCAAGATGAGGTCAGGAAAAGCTTCTATGTTATTTATTAACTCAAAAATGGCATATTTGCGAAAGCCGTAACAAAGGATTGCTCTTCAGATAAGGGAGCATGAGTCACTGAAAGCAGAGAAGGCCTGCAAGTGGGAAGGAGTCTTCCAGGAACAGGATCCAGATTACACAAAGTTCCCAGAAAAACTTTGGAAGACTCTTGTTTGCTGTTTTGAAGACAACCTGCCTTTGAGTCCAGATATACCAATTCAGACTTTCAAACACACATTTCAATGTGCTCCAAATTTAATGTAGGACAGTAAATGAACCATTCCTCATACACAAAATCATCCCAAATATCACCTAAGCCATTTCACTCATTTGACAAACGTTGGTAGCACTCAACTTGCAAATACTGTATATTTCAGAGGTAAAATGTCCAAGACTAGATTTTTTTTAAACGAATTTAACATAGTGATGCCAAAAAAAGTAATTTATTCCATGTTCGTTAAATCCAGTTATGTCGGTAATAGGCAAATGCTTTGCATCTCTGGTTTTGTTACCTTCCTGAGTATTTCTGCTGAAGGATTCTATTCTTCCTACGGTCCAGTGTTTATTCATGATCTGAGAAACATCCTATTTTCTATCGGTTATTGTGTTTTAGGCAAAGATGTTTCAGAAACAAAGTTAATATGGATTCAAAGTTCACAGCACTTTACAAAAAATAGTTATGTATCTAGGAACCCAAACAGGACTCCAGCAGCAGCCAATTCACAATCCCAATGCATTGGGATTTTCACCAGCTCTCAGCATTGCCTCCAAAACAGTAGCAGTCAGTGCAGGTAGGCCACGGTGCAGGTACTGAAAGTACAGCTGCTCTGCAGTAATTGATTCTATATGTTGACCCAGACATTAGGATGTTTACTGTCTGCATATGACTCCCCTTCGTGGAAAGCTGGACAAAACTAAAACAGCTCACAATATGTCAGCCTTTTGACGGATACATCAAGCACTGTCTCTTAACATTTCTTTACTGCTTGAGAAGATTTGACCTCATGGCTCTAACAAATCACGCAAATTGCCTGGACAACACAAGCCGACACTCTTTCACACAAGTCCAGAGGCTCTCAGGGCAACACGAGGCATCTACTGGAGAAAACTGTAGGCAGTTGCTTTAGGAGCAGAGTAACATGTTGCTTTAAAGTCCTCTGGTTTATTATTATTATCACTACTACTACTACTAAAACTGGAGTATTTTGGAATTACTGAAGCTGTCTGCTCAAAGCCAAACTCTTGCCAGATACTGCTGTACAGTGCGAGAGCAGCAGAACTTCCTGATGCTGCCTCTAAAGGTGAAGGGATACAGACCTTGACTCCATGAGCCAGAGACTCAAAGATACTACTACCTAAGAAACAAATACTCAAACCTTCAGGAAATAAAAAATAAAAAATCTACAAATCAGCGTGAGGGTATTTGAAAATATCCCATAATTCCCATAAGGGAAAAAGGCTTGAAAATATGTCTCTTTGGAGACATTTGTAAGTATTTTTTTGGCTACATCCACATAAGTGGGAGAACCTGCCCTTAAAATTGCAGAATACTACAAGATGACCCAGAGGGACTAGGTCACATCAAGCCATGTTGAAAAGTATAATGGCAGTAAACTTCAATTTAGAACAGTAAGAACAACACCTCCTCAAAAAAAAAAAAAAAAAAAAATCATACATGATCATGGGTTTCAAACTTTAAAAAACTTTAACATTTTAACATAATAGACAAAGAAGGGTAATGAGACTAACCAAATCTGTTTTCTTCACTGTGCTTCTCATGGCCTAGTATCTCTTGAGTCATTGCATTTGTATGTTTGAAGCGATCTACTGCCTTGGATGAACACATGGAGCTGGTCTACACCGACTGCAGCTGTGCATGCTAACTTGGGTCACTTTAAACTTGTTTTTTTGTAAACAATATTAATCTGTGGCAAAAGATACACAACACTAAATGTGCGCTGCATAAGAAAATTTGACTAGACACTCACAATTTACTTAGTTCCCTTTGAGAGGAATGAGAAGGATGCACAGTACTTTCATTATCTGTCCCTAAGTGTTTTTTGTCAAATTTTGACTCTGACACCATTCTTCAGTGACAGACATTAGGTATAACATTTTTTGACACAATGTCAATAGTGACATCAGTAATATCTGACACAAGGCACATTGGGGTTATTTGACACAGACAATTGGATAGCTCAGGGCACTGGAGATCCAAAGCATAAAGAGTTTTACCTCCAAGTCACCAGTGAATATCCAGCCCTGTGTTTTCTAACTGTTACCAACTGATGGCTCCTCAGAGCCTTATACAGAAGGAATTTGGGTGTATTGAACAGATGTCCAGAAAACAAAAATCAACACAATAAATTACATTAATCTGTGCCCTATGTTGAAACACCATGGAATGAATAGCCAACGACAAAGCTATTCTTCTACTGCTATCTGTAATTCCTTTTAAAAATGGTTGAATCCCAAAGGAGAAACAAGAGGATCAAATGAGTCAGAGAGCAGTACAGCTCTAGTCTCCTGAATAAGATTTCTGTCTCAACAGCTTTCAGTCCCACGGCTTTCATTACCAGTTAAATATACTTATGGGAAAATACAAATGTGAAATGTTACTTTCAATGATGTGTTTTCCAAATATTTCACAATTGGCTAATATACAGGACTCACAAATGCTGAACAGAAACAAAATGAATTACATATATGATCACTCTAGAATTTCCTAGAGTGCCACAGTCCTGATTAAACAAAGCACTTCTACCTACATCCAATAAAAGCATTCACCTAAGAGCCGAGTCTTGCAATATCTCTTAGGCACCTGGCTGAGCTCCCAAATCCTCTGTTTGGCCCCAGAATCCATTACACAAAACCTGGAAGCTCTGGACATGAGCAAGAAGAGGTGTTAGTGCTGGGTACGTATGAACCTACCTGGACCTACAAGGACAGTCACTTGCATAAGGTACCTCGGTGCTTGGGGAATTTTACATTACCCAGCATTGCACCCAAAGATTTAGAAATCTAAATTCCACTAAGTCTTTGTATAGTGTATGAATTCTCTTTTGGAGCAGACATTTTACATTTTTATCTTACTTTAAGGTTATGCTTGCGTTCAAACACCATGCAACTTCACAGGACCAGAACTTCTTTAATGAACAAGACATTTTTTTAAAGAGCTCGGAGCTAAATGCCTTACTTATAGACTTCTTTAAAAAAAAAATAAATGCGAATACCAAATCAGACTTAATCCATGTCCAAAGTGTGCTCCTTTTTCCTATTTTATATTAACTTTGAAAAGATGATCCACAATAGCCTATTTATCACAGGAAGTCATCAATATGACTGTGTGTTCTACTGGAGAATGGTGTTCAATCGATAGCTAGAACCAACAGTTGGGCTACCCTCAGATTCCCTGGAATACTTTTATTTATTTATTTTAAATTAGACTGTTCTAACTCCCAAACAGGCTCCTTCATTGTTCTGCAAATTGTGGTTTCCAAAAAAAAAAAAAAAAATGCACCATCCTAGCTGGGAATCAAAATACATGAAGCCTATTCGCTGTTCCTTAAGAAATTATCCCACATTGTTACATATCGTAGAAAAAGAGGCAAAGCACATTTTGTTAAT
>VZSZ01010485.1:627074-655050 GCA_013398815.1 Ibidorhyncha struthersii
TCATCATTAAAAAGTCAGTACTACCTTAACTGGTAACTAAATTGATATTCTTAGCATTACTGCCAAGGCTGTAAGGTCAGTCCCTTGAAATAAAGTATTTGGCTAATCTGGGAAAGTTTGCATTGACAATGCTTGTCAATACAGAGGACCTTTGATCCGTAAGGCTGAGAAATCCAGCAAGTCTTAACACATTTTATTATTATAAACTAAACTTAAAATGTACAAATAAACACAAAAGTACAAAAATAAAAAACTTGCATTAGTTCTCCTTCTCTTGTACTCTTCTGGAGCTTTCCTGCCACAAGTTTTACGCAAATTAAAGCAGTGCCTACTGCTAAAGTTAACTTAAATACGGGTCTTCATTTACTGAGAGGTATAGTTTGAGGTTTAAAAAAACAAAACAAAAAAAAAACCCAACAAACAAAACACACAACTTGATGTTGTAAATAAAGCTGCAAGGTTTCACACGGGATTGCTACATTATTGAAAGCACACTAGAATAGGGTTAGGAAAACACAAATCAGTGTTGCAGGACTGTGACTCCTTCATAAACAGAAGCCAAACTGTGTTAGTTTTCAAATAAGAGAAAAGACTTGCTAAAAGCTTCAAGATGTTGGGAAGAATGTGCCCTACAATGCCAACTTACTGCAATAAACCTAGCTCAGTAACTAGACTGTGGGCTTCTTTGTGTCTCATATTCTGAAGCAGAAAAAAGAAGCAAGACCTCTGTGCCTCCTGCTATTGGGGAAGGAGTCTGAAGAGGACTGAAAACTGACAGCTCCTAAAAATAATAAAGCAACAAGTAGAGACAGACATGGCGATTCTCAGCAAGGACTGAAATGAAAGAGCCATAGCTGCTAAACTCATTATCATAGGTAGATCTGTTAAAAATAAAACTTTCCATGGAAAATTTGGCTCTAACCCAAACCAGGCCAAAATTGACATTGCAATATAGAAACATTTACCTTGGAAAAGTCAAAACACTATCCTTAAATTCTGTCACTTATGTTTTAATATGCTGTATTACAAAATAGCATAACAATCTAAAAACATTGAATGTAAACTAGGCATTTCAACTCCATCAAAACATTTGCATAGTTTCTCCTGAAAACTTCAGAAAAATATATGTTAGAAATGTCAATCAAATTAAAAATTTTCAAGAGAAAACATATTCTTAACTATTCTTTTTTGTGAGTTGGTGGGTGGTGATCTGTCCCCACAAAAGGAAAGAACGATTTTTAAGGAATANATCAAGTTCCTCTTGTGCTTCAGGGTTTTGCTCGACTGGGAAACATCCTCTGACCCTTGTTCTCAGCCCAAGGATCAGTGCCCCGTCACTCCCTATGGGACCTAGTGTGGGTTAGCCTCGCTCGTGTCCTAATGCTCCCCAAATCACACTCACCCTGTGCTGCTACTTGGACATTTTTTGCTGCATATGACCAGGGTTAGTACAATTCTGCTCCGGTTTAGTTAGCGGAGAGGAGCAGGCTCCAACTGTGAGAATTTTCAACACCTTAAGTTAGACAAAACACCCAAACCCTAATGTGTAAATTGTGGTCTCCCTGACCCACTCGCGCATCCCTCTCCCCTTCTTCTGTCTGCACCCTTCAAGGAAAATTTCAGTTTTCAGTTGAAAACTAGAAAGTTGTTTTAGTTTCGTTTTCTATGTTTTTTGAAAAAGACAAAAACTGTCTCTAAATACTTCTAGGGTAACTTTGTGAAAAAAGGGTCTAATTTAACAAATGCATGTCCTGTTAGCAACCAAAAACAGTTTTAAAAAAATTATTGTGTCTTACATTTTTCCATTAGTATTTTCTCTTTTCAAAGTTTCTTCACTATGAATATCAGGTATATATAAAACAGACCTTCCCAATGCTTCATGAACTTATGCTATGGACGTGGGTGAAAAAAAGAAATCCATTCGGTGAAAAAATACAAAGATTAGAATTTGCATTTCATATACATTTGGTTTTAAGGGACATTTCATTAGGATATTTCAATTTACTGAAATAAATAAATACCAAAACAATTATTCCCCAGTACGAAGTTGGTCAAAGTTTTTGTTTTAAGGTCATGTTTGAGTACTAATATTTAAGCCAACCCAAGACTTGAAGTAGTACAGCACTTGCAGGAAAATGTGTATACTTTTTTTTTCCTCCAAAGCCACAGTACTATAGTTTTTCTATTTCCATCATTATTAGTATAAAAAAAAATTAGTACAAACCAAAAAAAAAAATGCACTCCTACTTTCGTATTTCTTTAGATCTTAACCTGACATTAATGAGCAAATACACACTAGGATGATGATCACACTGTAGGATAAAATGGCTCATATATTGTGTTGATAAGTTAAGATGAAAGAAATCCAGAACAAAGACACAACAGTATTGTGGAGATATGTTTAGATTCCAAAATATTTGTATCAGTCAAAGATAGAAACACCCCCAAGACAAAAAAAAACCCAAGTGATAAATAGAAACATCCACTTTTTTTCCACTTGACTGTATAATAAATACTGTATATATTAAAGCATTGCTCCGTTACTATGCCTAGCTGCCACATACAATACACAGATACATTATATACATATTTTCCATCTGATCTCTGATGCATTTGCAGCTCCCATCGAATATCAATGCCATCCCTAAGCAAGCATCTGAGGGTAGGGTTTAAGTTACAGGAGACAAAGAAGATGCTCAAATGGAAACAGTACCAGCATTGAAATCCTGACTCTGATAATCTAAGACTGTAGTTGAGGTCCTTTTGAGTAACATCTCTGATGCAATTCTTCTTGATTCTCGGAACAAAGCATTATAATTTGCGCTGGGCAGTCCACTGGACTATATCAGAGGAGTTTACAGGAACCGTGGTTGCAAAATCCAGAAAGATTACCTGAAAGGCATTTAATATAAGCCCAACCCCCATATAACCACCCTCACTCTAACTACAAATGTGACGCAGATGGCACGTTTCTTCTTTTATACTCTACTGGGTAGCACCTTTGTTTTCAATAGCAATCATGCACCACAGCTTTTCCTCTCCATATTCTTTCCAGATGAAGTTGTTGTTTTTTCTCTTCCCATCCTGACTGGCTTATTTACCTAAGACATTGTGACACTTCATTCCATCAAAACATGGCACTGTTCCCTCAAAGTGAGACCAGTCATTAGATGTATCATTCTGAAACGTCAATATTAATGCCCAAAAAAGATGAACCATGAGCATCACAAATGGACAAGAAGGGATTAGACATGAACTGGTAACAGGATTGATAACAATTTACATGTCAGACACAATGGCACATCGTCTTGATCAACAAGAACTGCTATTTACAAATTGTACTCGCACAAGCACCTTCAGTGCTCTCACCAGTCAAGATTCATAATAAACATATTAAGACTGGTATTTTTTTAATGGCATCAGCCTGATGCCAAGCACAAGTCAAAAGGAAAACCACTTTCAAGGAATGAAAAGCTGAAGTAAATACAAAAGGTGCACTGGATGAATGCTGCAGTCAACCACTTCAGAGAGAAGAACAGATTATAGTCCAAAAGAGAATTTTCCAACAATAAAGTATAATGTAATATATTTAAGCAACAAATGCTGAACTTGACCACACAGTCCATAATAAATGCTATGGAATCAGGGTGTTGTGGGCATTTTTGTGTAGTTTTGTTTAAAGACATTCTAATTGCAGCTAAAACCTGCAACTTTTTACAAGTGCTGCCTAACAGCCCCATCACAAGTCAGGCACTGTACGTAAAGGTATGCTCAGGGAAAAATAAAAACACCCCACACTTGGGATAGTTTTTGTCTCAATGACTGGAAGAAGTCTCCCATGTCATCCTCACTGGCAAGCTTAGGAAGTGTGGGCTAGATGAATGGACAGTGGGTGGATTGAGAACTGGCTAACAGATAGAGCTCAGAGGGTTGTGGTTAGTGGTGCAGAGTCCAGTTGGAGGTCAGTAACAAGTGGTGTTCCTCAAGGGTCAGTACTGGGTCCAGTCCTGTTCAATATATTCATCGATGATCTGGACGAAGGGATAGAGTGTACCATCAGCAAGTTTGCTGATGACACTAAACTGGGAGGAGTGGCTGATACGCCAGAAGGCTGTGCTGCCTTACAGCGTGACCTGGATAGGCTGGAGAGTTGGGCAGAGAGGAACTTAATGAAATTCAACAAGGGTAAATGTAGGGTACTGCATCTGGGGAGGAATAACCCCATGCATCAGTACAGGTTGGGGGCCGACCTCCTGGAGAGCAGCTCTGTGGAAAGGGACCTGGGAGTCCTGGTGGACAACAGGATGACCATGAGCCAGCAATGTGCCCTGGCGGCCAAGAGGGCCAATGGCATCCTGGGGTGCATCAAAAGGAGTGTGGCCAGCAGGTCGAGGGAGGTCATCCTCCCCCTCTACTCTGCCCTGGTGAGGCCGCATCTGGAATACTGCGTCCAGTTCTGGGCTCCCCAGTTCAAGAAGGACAGGGATCTGCTGGAGAGGGTCCAGCAAAGGGCTACAAAGATGATTAGGGGATGGGAACATCTTTCATGTGAGGAAAGGCTGAGGGATTTGGGTCTCTTTAGTCTGGAGAAAAGAAGATTGAGGGGGCATCTTATTAATGCTTTCAAATACTTGAAGGGAGGATGCCAGGGGGATGGGAGCAGTCTTTTTTCAGTGGTGCCCATTGATAGGACGAGGGGTAATGGGCACGAGCTTGAACATAGGAAGTTCCATCTTAACATGAGGAGGAACTTCTTTGAGGGTGGTGGAGCACTGGAACAGGCTGCCCAGAGAGGTTGTGGAGTCTCCCACTTTGGAGACATTCAAAACCTGCCTGGACGCTGTCCTGGGCAACCTGTTGTAGGTGACCCTGCCCTGGCGGGGGGGTTGGACTAGATGATTTCCAGAGGTCCCTCCCAACCCTGACGATTCTGTGATTCACCCAAGGGAGTAAATAATGGTGAAATGTATCAATCCCACTGACTCTCTTTCCCTTCTCCTGTTAATCTAAGTTTGCCAAAACCAGCTGCCTAATGATGTTATTTTGTGATTTTACAGCTACTTGTGCTGATGTGCAAAGGACACAAGCAGTCATTCTTGGCCATGTGTTTTAAAAAAACCCTGAACTGAGAATGATTTGTAGAGTTGCTTCTTAGAATTTCTTCCAATAAAGACAGGTTTGCATGTCTTCATTGAAATAGTGAAGCTAGGTCTAAATTGGGAAAAATTAGCACAAGCAGAACACCAGATTAACAGAGCTTTATTCCTTTTACTGCACAAACTAAACCAGGTACTTCTGCCTAATATATTCTGTGCCTGAAAAACTTTCTGCGACACTAAGCCAGGTACTTTTTTGCTGAAAAGGATGCAAGCTGAAATTAAGTTATTTTAAAAAAGAGAGAGCCCAAAGTCTCCTACTTTTTGATTAATGCCAATTTTATCTTTCAATTTACTTGTTCACCCAGCACAAGAATTCACATCTTCATTCACTTAGTTCACAATTGTTTATACGTATTTTCAGAAGATGCACACCTGTGCTGTCCCATTTTAAAGCCAGGCCTGGCTCCAGCAGTGACAGTCCATGCACACAACCTTCTGGAACAGGGTCTGAGCATTCCAGCTTCTTCATCTTAACTTGAATTCCATAAATAATTTTAGGTGCATGAATTGTGTCATGAAAACAGGAATGTCTTTATTCATTGGTTTTTAAAAGCTGTATAATTCTTGCCCTGCCTCTAATTGCTTTATATTAAATATTCACTAGAAATACATGGGAAATTTGCACATACTTCATAGTAACTATTCTTTTTGTTCTGGAGACAAAATTATTATTTACTCAGCTAAAATTATTCTTGATTTTTTGCCAAATGAGAAACTGCAACCTGACTTGATCACAGCAGCTCCGTCCTTCTCCTCATGAATCTCTTATTGCACAACACTTCTCCTGACTGTGCCTCTCACCCCTCCAGACTTTCACCTACTTGGACAGTCAAGCTGCCTGGGGGGAAAGGACTGGATACGAAGGGTTCAGTACAAATTTTGGCTGGAGCTGCAAGGCAAACCATCAAATGGTAAAGCAGAAAAGTTACAAAATTAATCTCAGAAGGATCTTCTCCTACTCCTCTCCTACACAGGCAATTTGAGAGAAAGGAAGAAGACGAAGAATGGAAGCTTTTGAAAGCAACCCAGCCAGGATAGATGATAAACCTGCGTGCTACCCTCAGGAAACAGGGTGCAAAGTTCAATCCTATGTTTGTACTTCTGAAGAGCGTAAAATATCGAATATCCTTCTTGAACAATAATTCTCTCACCACATTGCTATGTAACTATACAATAAATATTATCCTGCTCACATGCTTCTGTTTACTTAGCATACATTATATTTGAAGCAATCTGGCAGCATAAGTTTTAGTTCTGTCATCTTAAAATACTAATAGTTGTCAATCAAAATAGAAAGTGCACAATAAAAATGTTCTAGAAACTAATAACCCTGTATTTCTACACCCTTAGCTTGGAGCTAAGCATTGCTAAAAATGAGATTAATTATATGTTTGTACAGTGCCCAATACAATCAGACAGACCTCTAAACAACATCCTCCTAGAAACAAACACTGACTACATACATAATCATATATAGAAAGTATGTATATATTATGCAATATATGCAACACTAAATTAATAGTATCATCTTCATTTGGCACAGTCTTCTGATCTACAGGAGAGTTTCGGTGACACCCCACCCCCCCCAATCTACACAGTGACACAGTTTTAGGTAGAGGATGAGAGAAAAGGGCACGGTCAATACCAAAGTAATTTATGGTGACATTCTGCAAATATTTAGAAGCATGGAAACACCACGGAGATACACACAGGACAGGTCCCTGAAGTTATGACCAACATAACAGGGTAAACTGATCAATTTAAAATAAAGTGTCAGAAAAATATCATTTGAATTATATCTGTGAAACTTCAGTGGGAACTTCACTGATTGGGACATTTAAACCTGCTCTGGACAAAGTATTAGCAAATACCCTGTAGGGAACAATCCTGTAATGTCAAGAAGATGGACTAGATGTACAACAGGTCTTTTGCTGCTCCAATTTTTATTATTCTAATCCATCACCCTTACCAAGGTAGAAAATTTTTTTGTAGACCTTTAAAATTACGACCATTAGAAAATTATGTCTTTGTCTGTATAACATATACACACATATGGATGTAAGGTCTGTTTTTTAAAAAGTCAAAGTGCAAAGACAAATCTTGCACCTAATTTGCCCATGCTACAGCTGTAACTATGCATTAATCTGGCAAGTACAGATAGACATTTCTAATTATGGTTATGCGAATGCACAATTTCCATGCATAATTTTGACAAGTGAACTTGCAACTCAGGCATGCTGTAACTTAAATATGTTTACTGTTGACAACATAGTAGGACTGGACTGTGACATGCTTGTGCCATGAAACCAGGATCAGTTTATGAGCTTTGCCCCAAAAAAGAAAATTAGAAATCCTGCAAGGTAGACGACAAGTTGACATCAAAGGCTGCAGAAGAAGCTACGAAGTCCCACAAGGAGCTCTAAACAAAACACTTCCATCAGGGATTCTCAAGGAAAAGGTGAAAAATTTTATTTGGCTCTGTTCTGCCCAAACCACCATAGCCTTCCTCGTTTTTCTTTGCCTCCCTGTTTTGCAGAGAGGCTATAACTCCCTATCACTCTTTGTACAACCTGAAGTCCACTGAGGATTTTGTACTGACAACCTACTAACAGCAAAAGTCACTCAGATAGAGCAACAGCTGCAGAAAGGACCTCTGTTCCCCAGGCACAGGATGGCAGAACTCTTTGTGGACATCCAAGGTGTGTTGAAGCTGGAGGATAAAGGCTTCACTTTGTCCATGCATGTTATTGTTGTTATTTCTGTTATTCCAGAAAGGAAATCCTCTTATTGACTAAGGCAGTGGGCAATATGAGTGCCAATAAAGAGATCCATTGCCTATGTACTTCAGCAGGAAAGAAAAACAATGAAAGGGTATGGAGAAGCAAAAAGGTGTTTTCCTTTTAATCTTTTGGACTGTAATAGCCATAATTAGCTCTTCTATATAGTTTGGCCCTCACTTATCATAGTATTACAGTGAGAAACAGCGGCCTGCACTGATTTTTAAACATGAATCTTAATGACTGCAATTGCTTCTAAGGATGCAGAATGGTGGCAGGATATGGCCATTCACCATTAAGGCCCTAAAGCCTTCATAATTACTGAGTATACAGAATATTTATTATAGAGACTACGCCAGGCCTCTTTTGTGAGCTGCCCTGGGCCTGTTCTCTGAGCCACATCAAGCAAGAAGTTTAAATGAAACTGCTCCCAAGTTTCTGAAATGGTTTAATAAAACATATACTGACTGTAATATTCAGTTTATAGTAGAAAACTATTGCCCCTTGGTTTGAAAAATGACCTCTAGTTGGCAATTTTACTCTCAGCTTCATAGATTATAGTCCGCTGTTGGTCATTTTCTCAATCCACAGGGCAATACTTTTCCATAACAAGCTCAAACTGCAATCAGTATTTGTAGGCTGTTACACAACTTGAGGATAATATGTCTCAACACATTCTATTATATGACTAAACAAAAGAAATAACAACCTGGTGACACAGACATATGGAGAAAAGCAGTGCTATTCTTCTAATGCTGAGATAGCGAAAAACATATTTCTTTGTATTGTGCTAATTTACATTAAATTTAATGTCTTCAATACACAATAATCTCTGATTTGATTTTTTCATTAATGGTGTTTTGGTTTATGTTGTCTTATGTCTATTCTTACATTAACATAAAATGACAAATACTAAATTCTATTAGTATCAGATTTTAGAAATGACCCATAGTGACAGATAGCCTAACATTGTAAAAATCCCATTAAAATGTATTCACGTAGATATCTTAAAGATCATTTGCTCTTAGGCACACAAAACACATATTCATAAACTTACAGGTCTGATATCAGGAAATTCTGATACAGTTTAGTAGGCAAGCTGCAAGTAATTGTTTCACCACCCAGCTCTAGTTCATAAATACAAGAAGAAATAACAGATTTTGGAAAAACAGGTCACCCATTTAGATAATCAGATAGATACGTTGTGTTGAGGACAAGTCATAGACCAGGAAGTCAGGGAGATCTGGGCCCTGCTCCAAGATGTGCCGCGGACAGCTTTGCCAGTGACAGATCTTAGGAAAATCAGCCCCACCTTCCCAAACCACGGTTACTCTGATCCGTAGGGCTAATACAACTTACCTAGCTGGCCGGAGCGTGGCGAGGTTTAATTCTTTAGTCAATGGATGACAAAAGCTCTTGTAGATACTTCACTGTAAAGGCAAAATATTTATAATTACAGGACTAATATTCATCCCCATCTGTAAATAAAACTCTGCCGTTGAAACGTGACACCCACCCATGCTCAGAGCCAAAGGGAACAACGTCCTAAGCTGAGGCTAGTGGCGTCACGCAGAAGTGGACATTTTGTCATCCATCCTCTAGAAATTACAAGTTTCCTATCCTTTAAACAAATACATCATGTTTTCTGGGGATCTGTGATGGGGCTGAGGGGAGAATGTTGGCTGAAAGCTGCAATAAAACCCGTAAGAGAGAAACATTCATTGTAGATCTGTATGGGCGGCGAAGCCATATGCATCTATGACACTGCATTTTGATATATTAAAGGGGCAGATATTTTTTTTTTCTTTGTTCATTTTCCACTACTGTCCTTATATTGTTGCTTGATCACAAATTCACCTGCATTCTCTAGCTGGAATTTAAGTGGTCTGGATTCATTTAAACGTGTGGGAACTGCATCCATAAGCTTTAAAACATGCAACCTAGAGAATGTATTTGAATGTGATTACTAGATGATGGCTCTTTATCTTACAAGTCTTCAAGGAATTTAGATGCCTAACTCATTAATAGTGTTTGTTGCATTAGATTTTACATTTTTATGATTTTAGACAAAAGGTTTTCTAATACAGAAGAAAAACACCTTTTTTTTTCATTTTAAGGTAATAAAAGTGGCACACGTGCCATAGCAGAATGGATTAATTAACGAGTATGATGTTTATCCTAGGTCCTGAGTTGTACATCTTCATAATTCACTCATAAAAATTAATGTATTATACCACGCTCCACAATGATATATCTATTTTCACCACACCTGTTGAGAATAAATTGTTCTAAATTGGATTATCCTGATATCCAGTGAGAAATGTAAAAATTACATTGTTATTTTAAGAATTTACATTGCTGTGTATAAAAAAACATAATCTTCTCACTGAGCTTTTGAACTGTCATGTTACTCCCACTGTTATGAAATCATAATTGCTGCTGCCACACCTAAAATCAAATGCAATGCATATTGTATTTTTTCATACGCTGTGCATTTCCTACCTTAATCACAAAACCATATACAGTATATTTTAGGACTATTCTTTCATTACTGACTGCTTTTGTATATAAGTAATATACAACTATGCATGCAAGGACTCGTAAAATCCTTGTTTCTAAAATCAACTGATGAAAAATCCCCAAATAATAATGTACAGATGTTTCATATTTAAATGAGCTGTTGGCATTTAATGCTGCCAATCATATATGCAATAAAATTAGTGAATTTCAAGATACTCAACATTTACAGCAGATTATTTTTGTTTTTTAAAATCAAAAGATCATTTTGGGATGACTGAAAAAATGACTGTTCAATAAATATACAGTGATATATTTCTCATGTCATCTTGAAATTCCTATGAGTGGTCAACCACGCTATATTGTTCCATACCAATTCCTGCTGCTTTTACCTCAGGAAAGTTGATTCTGCTGTCCTTAAGCTGCAATGCCTCACTAAAAGTAAATTATCTGCACATTATCTGCAGAGTAATCCTCTTCCTGAATACAAGACAGAACATCAGAGTTTCTAATCCTACACAGATAGAGTAATTCACATCCACTGTACATTTTACTGTAAAGAGAGTAATACAATATGTTTGATAAATCATGTATGTGTCTGTGTACAAAGAAAAAGGTTTATCTCCTTTCCTACAAGATGCATCCCTATTAAAACGCACACACTCCCCATGCTAGCACTGCAAGAATCTTTAGAAGTTCTATAATAGAGACATCTAAGTTTAAAAAATGGAGCAGCTCACAGGTCAAACAAGTTCCCGATGAGAAGTGCTTAACCAGAAATAATATTCCACTGATTGTAAGTTTTCATCCATACATCAAACCCTAGAATCTATTGATTAAATAAAACTGATCTTTCTTTCTTTCAAAGCAAAAGAGAATTAAATCATCCCCATTGCTTTCCCTTGGTTTGGAACGATCACGATGTACACACTGGCCATGTGTCCTGCTTAGAATTACAACATCCTTAAGGAGAGCTCATTCTACAGTGACTGATCACTGGTTTCACTCCTCTTCCTCTAAATCTTCTGCTCCTGGTCATAATCAATGGCACTTGGTGGCGTGATATTCTGATCCAATATGGCAAGCGATATGATCCAAGATCTGCTAAAAATCAATAAATTCATTTACTTCAGGAAATTTTGGATCAGGACAACTTTAAGTATGTGTAAATACAAGAAGTTACGGCAATTATGCTGGCACATCTTCCCTTTCTCATCCTTCTTTTTCACTGCATAATTAGCTGCATCATGCCTTAAATTTGCTTGCAATCTTACATAAAGTAATCCAGGCCAGGCAGCCCTTGCAAAGCCTTACCAAAGTCAAGGTCTGACAGCTTAGAGAACAGAGGGGCTCTTTCAGCAAAACAAATCAAAACACTGCGTATCTGTATATTACTGAGTCCCACATAGCATTGACGGGGGTCTGACGATACCATCAAATACTAACATAGCATAAACACGTAACAGACAACTAACAGTGCCTTTGAAGAGTACCAACATGTGGATACAACAATCTTCCAGGACTTCAGTTTCTTTTTTTTTTTCATGTGCAAAAATGTCCAAGTTAACTTAATAGCTCCCTCAGGCCACTGTGTCTCCAAGTCAGCCTTCAGCTTGGTTCCAGTCTACCCGCGCAGTGCTGCTCTGTGCTGTGCAAACTTGCTCTGGCACTCAACACATACCATAACAAGGCCAGAAAACCCTGCATGAAGCATGTGGTTTCTATTCTGGAAGGCAATCACTGCTAGGCTAAAATGGTAGCATCCAAGTTCACTTGTATGTTTCACCCCACACTGAGAGATGAAAGGACACATGCTAAACACAATTCTCTTACTGTATATACACATCGTTCAGTAAATTGTGTAAAGTATTCTGAATTTTTTTTTTTAGAGGCAGGGAATTTTTAATGTACTTTGAATCTTCTTTAAATTAGCATCACAGACTACAGTAAATGCACAATTAGTAGTAAATTAATTAACAAACAAAGGAATTTATTACCTGTTAGTTATTTCAGTGTAATGGAGTTACAGAAGTGCAGAACGATGAGTAAATACAGGCATCTGTACCAGTTCAGAAGGCTGCAGCTTGGGCACATTCTTCAGCCCTTTAGTCTTTTTCCACTGGAAATCACTAGTTCAGCACCAGCAGAGCAAAGATGAGAACCTTGCTTCTGCTAAGTAGCACTAATTTCTGCCCATAGCGACATTCAGAAGAGGATCAATCAAGTAACAGGGGTAAGAAAACTGTTTGCTTATGATGTGGCTGTCACCAATGAAGATGAGTTTGTAACACCCTCCAAGCATCAAGATGACACACAAAAGAAACATTTTAAAAAAATAAACCCAACAGATACTCTTGCAAACTATATCAATGCAGCTCTCAAACTGAAAAAGCAGAAGTCGGAAGATCAAGAACTCGCAGTTAGGATTTTCCTGTTAGTTAAAGAACATAAGGATTCTCCTGAAGTCTTTGATTGATATATGATCTTTTCTTTCTTTTCAGGCAGAACAGCTGTCCAGTGAACTAGAAGAAATAGCCCTGAAGACAGCTTTGTGCCTGATACGACTTTGAGAGGGAAAATTATCCCAATGATAAATGCTTTACGTAGAATGTCTAAAGAAAAAAAAAAAAATGTCATCCATAAAGGAATTTTTCTTTCTATTNTGTTTGATACCGAAGAGAAAAGGTATGTCCCTCAAAACTGGATTGGGAGTGAACCTAACCAAAAAGAGGCAGTAGGTACTTTTAAGAGAAGGGCAACGGGGCAAATGTGGAGAGAAGTAGAGAATTTTCTGAAGGTTGTCAGGACACAGTGAGCTGGGATATACTGTAGCTTCCTTCATTCTTCTTTGCAAGGCAATTCTTTAATAAAGGTGAAACATGCTTTGCTGGCAGATACACAATTCTTTGCCACAACAACTGTAGCTTTACTACGCCCAAGAAAAAACAAAGCAATAACAACCAATGCAAACTTCCTCAGCAGGAGGACTTGGTGTAAATTTATTCAATCTAATGGAATTATGTAAATTACATAAATCGAGGACTACAGCCACTGTGATTAATACAGTAAAGTTACGTCCAGGTTAGAGGAAAGATGGCGTGAAATGGAGCTTTTCTGGAGCTTGCTCTAGAGCTGTGTTTTGGCAGCATGGTGAGGGGCTAAGAAAAGAGCCTTAGAGAATGAACAGCCAGAATACTCAGGTGAAAGTTGTGCATCTCTCTGATTTTAAAACACATCTCATTGTGGCACTTCAGCATATGGATGAGCACTGATGGCTGCTGTCATACGCAGCCAGCAAAAGGAAGAGTAATTACAACTGTACTTTCCTTGAAGTAACCAAATCCAGTATAACACCAACAGTGGCAAGCAGTACATCAGTGATTTATGCATGCACCCTCTAAAGCCTTGTTGAATTTGCCACATTGATGGCCAGGACTAAAGAAGGGCTCCTCCATATCCGATACAGGATAGGATAGGTCTTGGCTTCGAAATGCCTGGCAGAAGAGCATGATAACCTTCCACCCATCCTATCTTAGTGGCCCTCGAATCCTCAACCTAGATCTCCTTGCTCACTCCGCCCAAAACTCTTCATCTTTCAATACAATGGATCTTTCCTCAGCTTTCACTCTTCTAACTTTCACTCTCCTCCCAACTGAGCACCCTTCTTCCTGACCCAAAGCCTTCCTGAATAAGCCCCTGTGAGTATACTAATTCCAGAAGCTAATTAAAATTAAATAAGATGAGAGACGGTAACGCATTCTCATATACGTTTGCATAGCCAGAGATAACTTCTCTCCCTTCCCTTGCATAAGTTGAATGCCCTTCCATCCCCTATCCCAAATCCCCTCCTTCATCCCTATTTCTGGAGTCCTCCTCATCCTCCCGCATAAGCTGCCACTAACCCTGCGCATCAGAGTGGTCTTCCCACCAACTGTTGACATCTGCCTGGTCTTCTGCCACCTCACCTGTCCCCCCACCCCCGCATCATCGAGTGCCAGCCCCTGCTCTCATGCAGATTTTTAATCCACAGTTTTCAGAAATCCTGCTCCATGGGATTCCAACAACAGAAGAACAGGAGATAAGAACATAAAAGCATCCCCAATGTGGTGTCCCATCAGGAAGCCAACTAAATCTGATAGACACTGTCCTCTCTGACCCATAAGCAGGAAAGGGCTGAGCCTTTAAAGTGGAGAACAGCAGTTCAGAAAACACCTTTATATGGTCCATAATCGGCCAGTATCACCTAACAAACAAAAAGCATTCACCTAGGTCTTTGCTTTTGGGGTAAACAAATCACATTTGAAAAAAATAATAATAATTTCCACACATACAGGTTACACACATTTTTCTGTTTGCCCCCCTTCTCCCCTACTTTTAGTTTGCAGTGACAATCAGCAATTATTTTAGAGAAAGACTCTATAACAAGCTTACAGGATGCCTTTCGTAATAAGATAATTATTTGTAACTCTATAAAGAATTATAATTTTTAATTTAAAAAGAAATCAAATAAAAACAGCTTTCATCTTTCCTAACATGTGAAGAAAACATTCTCTGCCTACAACTCAAATTATCATTCTCTCCTTTGTGCAAAATGAATTGACCCAGAAAACTAAAAGGGTAAGAACCCATATTTGCTGGGCTTATTCAGCAGCCAAAAGTTCATGAAAAACACTGTTGTGTATCACATAGCAACCACTTGATGCCTATTGTTAAAATACAGTAGTTATTCAAAAAGTAAAATCTTGCATTCTCAAATAAGAAGCCAGGCTGCAATGTGTGTTTACTGTTTTTGGGAAACAGTCATCTTGCCATTTTCTCTTTTTTCCATAGTCTTGGCATATTTGGTCAGCTATGCAATGTGCAGTTACCCACAGGAAAGAAAAGGAACACAAGAATTTTCCTCCAGTGTTTTGCTCACAGGACAATGTCCATTCAAAGCAACACTTGAGATCACTATTAGGAGAGTTAACATGTGCTCTATTCTTATGCAGCCACACTTTCGGTAAAAATGTATTATTCCAGAGGAAGAGTGTGAGGGAGAAGGGAGAGTTGTTTATCGCTTTTTGACTGAGCATTACAGTTGCACACTCTTGCTTGTTCTCAAATCAAGCCACTCTCAGGAAGTCCTTCACAGATGTACAGATGTCCACATCTCTACTGCGCATTCGCACTTCTTCCCAGCACTTCTACCTGTCACCACAGCTGGGCAGAAGTATGAACTTCACAGACATCTCCCACTCCACCTTTCCTCCAAATCTTCCATGGTAAGATATGGTAAAAAATAAAATGCAATAAAAGTAAAATTTATAGAGGAAGAAAAAAGTCAGCTGTAGAGTCAGAAAAAAATATTAGCAATTTCTGTTAAATGGAGCGTGCGTTAACTCCAAAATATTTGAAAAGCAGCGGCAGATCAGTTGAGCTATTCTGGCCTTCCCAGATTTCCTTGAAAGCTGAAAGACAGCCCTCAGTTTCAGTCACAACTGCATCAGACTATTTAAATTATCAAAGCAAGACCAAAAGGGTTCTTCTGAGACAACTGCTGGAAGAGATGAAGGGAAGAATAAGAAAGATATAAACTCCCTTGTAGGTGCTATTATGTGCTATTATATAAATAGTACAACTTAAAACTTCAAGATAGTGGCATTTTTAATACCAGAAGGGAACGGCAGACTTGCTTAGCATAACTTTGAGATATTTCATCAAGGCTGTGTATAAACAGGTGTGCAACATTTTTGCTAGCTGTAAGATGCTTGTTGAGATTATCTGCTTATCTAAAAGAGTGTTTAAACTCCTTTTGAGTAGTTAAAACAAGATAATGGCAGAAAGTAGATTAAAGGGGGAAAAATGTGTGAGCATAGACGTTTTTGCCAAGAACCTTACTTTGAGCCCAGCTGTATCCAGGTATGTATGCGCTGTTTCCACAGCCTCTGAAAAGAAAGTTGAGTGGTAGGCAGCAAACCCTACGTGAATGCATGGAGCTACTAGGGAAAAAAATCTGCAAATGAATTAGGTACCTGGGAGCAAAGAGGTGGGGTTTATTATTTCAGACAGAGAGAAATCTGGCTGTTTCCAAAACAATAGGAAAAACATGGACAGGCTGAAATTGCAGCTTGCTTGCTGCAAGTGTTCCTGCTTGTCTTAAAGCAAGTTCTTTATTGGAGGTCAGAGGAGAATGCAAAATATCAACTTCTTAACCACACACCTCAGCTGGCTTGCAAAGTATATATTCAAACAGAAGTGTATATACAATCAAATATTTGGACTCAGTCCAAAGGTAGATCAGCGCGTACTTATGGACAGGGACGCCTATACAAAGGAAATACTTGGTTTGGTCATTGGTCAGTGATCTGGCCATGACAGGATGTGATAATTATACATGTCTGTTGGATAGCTGTAGTTACAATAGTAACAATAGTAAAAGTCATGTGTAATTTATCAGCAAGATACTGGCGTACTTGACGAAAAAGACCAGTACATCCAGTGCACAACTAAAAATTAAGAAATCTCTCCCCTAAACCAATAAAAAGTATATGTTGAAGAATAATGCAGAACTTTTCTAGCACAACTCAAATTCTCCTCTGAAAATGTATGCTTCTCTCAGAAGCAGATTCCCAGCACAGGGACTGGTAATTTATGGACCACCAAAATACTCTGTTGAAGAAAAAAAGCAATACCTACAGTGCGCCTATGCAAATCACTAAGAATAAGTGACTCTAAGGACCAGTAAGAACAAAGCCCAAAACTCCTATCAAACATTATTTGAGGTTTGAAAAAGTCAAGACAAAGTGTAATTTTTTTAAATGGGGATAAATTGGGATTTCTGTAACAATTGACTCATTTTGCCTGCTTTTATCTAAGGATCTCAAAGAGCACTCCAAGTGTTAATTAAATTACAAAGCATTTTTGAGACAGGTAAATGGTATTATGCCCACTGGGGAACAGAGAGAACATTTATGTTTCATTACTAAAGTCACACAGTAATTCAGTGGCTAGTAATATAACCCAAGAATTACCAGTCGCCACTTCTACTCATTGACCTGATGGCCTCACAAGAGAGAAAATTAGCCTTAAAAGCCAAAAATACTTTCCTCTCATGCTTTTCTATCTTCCAAGAATTAGGCCAAGATTTTTAAATTTTATTTTATTTTTCTCTCTCTGCTGACGGGGAGGCCCTGAAACATAAGACAACATGAGAAACAGCCAATGAGACCCTGAAAATGCTTCAAACCATGGAAAAGTCTATTCTGCTGTCTACTATATCTATTTTGAGTTGCATGTAAAGAGATGAGGGAGAAACATTTCACTGACCATTCTATTCTTAGCCAGTAAAAGGAAGCCACCATTTTTCATTCTGGCTTAGTCCTGACTAGTGCAACTGCAGGATCCACGAGTAATAAAGCAGCGAGATATAATGCAATCTACACAACAGACAGTCCAGTGACTTACAGCGCAACCTAAGGCATCCCTAATTCAAGACTGGTATAGCTCTGTTAAAGCTTTAACAAATTATATCTCCATTAGTAAACGGATTTTGGAGAGTTCTTCATAAAAGGTTTTTGTTTTGTAAATAATCATTTATTACTAAAAACAGGGAAGGACCTTTTTGAATTTCCTTTAAACCTTTCGAATACAATGTTAAACCAAGATTTCAGGCCTTTTTCCCCCACCCCANATGAGAATGTCTTTGATTTAAGGGACCAAGGCTTAAGATCGTCTTTACCGTGGCAGAAAAAGCTGCTTGCATGTATTTCCAGTAGTAGTATTATTGTTATATGGTATGACAATCATCATATTTTTTTTCTTTTCTTAAAAATATGTCTAAAGAACCACACAGTTTATACACTGCATTCAAAATATTTTTCTTCGTTTACATTGATTGCATATTTCAAATCATGTTACAGCTGTATCGCTTAGCCTAAATCAAATAAGGAATCCACATAAATGCATACACACACTTTCCTTGTTTTTAGACATTGCCAGTATTGACAAGATTAAAATATTTTTCTCATTCATTATTTATTGTGATATGATGAAACAGTGAGTATGTATTTAACAGAACATCACAAAGTAGAGTGAAAATGTGGACTTGCCATTTCATTTCGATTTTACTGTGACAGTGTTAAGTATGTGTACTCCTTGACTGCAATAATGACATCTTTGGGTGATGAAGATTTAAGATGCTTTGCAAAGATGCAGTGTTACCCAAACTCTTCAGCCATGCTGATTAGGAGCATTATTAAATAGATGAACCAAGACTGGAAAGAGTACCGTGACTAAAGTCCCTCCTGTTGCAGAGGACTGGGGAAATCAGTGCCCGGTGCACGAGCAGCAGCAAACTCCCACACGGAGTCAGGTACATAACCGGAATGACTGGAAGGCAGTCATACACGTAAGACTCCCAACACTTTTACGAGCACCAACATTTTTTGTTACCAGAAGGGTGTGCTCTGGATAGTTTCTCTGCTTCTAGGGTAAACGGGTACTACCCAACTGGAGTTTGGAGTCAAGCAATACTATATCTGGTTGAACCTCAAGCTCAGATACGTATGGATTTGTTTTTCAAGTGTATGTACCTTGGATTGAAAACCAGAGACATAGCACTGCACGATCCCAGTTTCCAGCCCACAGTTGGGCACCATTCTGCACGTTTCTATTGGCAAAGAAGCAAGGAAATAACAAAGAGCGCACCACAGCAAAGCAACTGTAACCAAAACTGGTACTGCTGGGCAGAGGAGCACAGAGCTTGCCTCCTGTAGTACAGGGCAGTATTTGGGTTAGAATGCAGAAAGAGACAGACACATTTTAGCCCAAATGCTTATTCTTGCATACTACAATCTAAACATACCCCCTATGATAAATACAGCAGAATAATCAGAAGGTACTGAATGCTTAAAATGCATCTTAACAAAACAAAACAATGTAATGCATATCTCTTTACGTGTCAAACAATTTGCCTAACAAATCATAATAATGCAGAATGATATAAAATTCACCCATCAAGCCCAAATGCATGCACAAAGATTACCATGGCAAAGAATTGTGAATTTCATTAAATATGTTAAAGGCAAAAAAAAAAAAAAAAATCAGCTTTGAAAAATAGTAATCCTGTCTTTCAACAAAAATATTATAGGAAGCTATGAATTTGGTAGATCTGAATAGGATGTTGGTACATGTTTTACTAAGGTAATATAATGGCACACTATTATTAGATCACATTAATCATTACTGTGCCAAAGGCACTGACAGCACCACTGAAAAGGATTGAAAGGGCTGGTAATGGATATAAATTACCCATTGTGTGATAAAAGGATTTTTACTAAGAAGGTAAGAATAAAACAGCAAATTTCTAATATAACTGTTGTGTAAAAACCAAAATAAAAGTAATCCACTCAGTAATATCCACAAAATCAGAAAGTAAGCACTTTTGAAACAAGATAAAGTCACAATAAAAACTGTATACAATGTAAAATTAATTTTGTGGTGCATAATATTACTATCAATTTAAATAGTTTACATCATGACCTCTAAGGGGTATGGTCAAGAGAAAGGTAAGCTTTGTTAATTAGAATCAAGTATAAGCTTCTGCATGTGTATTTTAAGTTTGTGGGTTTGGAATTTTTTCTTAGGTTTGGCGTTTTCTTTATTTTTTTTAAAGCTGTAATGGCTTCATGACACCCCCCTGAAATTCAAGACATGTTGTGAGGTTTCTGTTTTCTACATTAACATCACAACAAACAGCACATCTCTCAGATGGTTTTATTTGTATTCCAAATGCTATTACAAAACGAACCACGTCTTTGCTGAGCTATTTAACCATTTGATTGAAACCATTTGTATTACTAATTGTCCAGTTCTGTGCTCCTCCTTTACTCTGGCAAGTATTTCCTGATATTAGTAGGGATCAGTGAAGTGAATTGGTCAAACTACATCCTTATTTACAGCATTAAAAGTCTATGTTTCTTCTTTGAAGTTGATGGAATTATTCTAGAATCAAGTCACTGTAGTTGTTTGAGACAATTGTCTAGAATAAAAATCCAGTAGCTCACATTCAATTAGTAAGTTTTAAAAATTGTGAGCCATATCTTAAATGATATAAATTCGTAAGTACAGACATCAATCCTGAAAACATGTCTATGCTTAGCTTTACTCACGTGAGTAATTCCATTAGCATCAGTAATTCAATACCTGCTTATGCATTTGCAGTACTGAAGCTTTAATATGCCTGAATATCCTCTCACATCAGCTATAAATCAGCACAATTCCTCTGAATCACACAGTTTCTACTGATTCACCAGATACAAAAATGAGTGGACAATCCAGTATAACAATTACAATAAAGAAATAACATAAGAATTTGATTTGGGAGCAGAAGCTATCAGAAATTTTGATTTAAGAATCAATTAATGCATGTAGAATGTAGAATTAATTATTGGTTATTTCCTAGGAAGCTAGACTTTCATTTCAAACTGAGGGCCAAATAACCCAATTCAGATTTCACACTGATTTCCACACCAATCTGATTTCTCAGACTTTACAGGAGCTTTTCTTCTACTGAACTAGAATAGCTCAGAGGAAAATCACATACACAATGTAGTACACCACTCCACTCACTGATTTTCACGGGTGTTCTTCTCTTGCTAATATACAACAGAATATGGTTCTTAATAATATGCATGAGATGTTCTATTGAACTTATGGAAAGAAAACAACAAAAGTGATAAAATGAATTTAATCATGAGTGTCATGGATTTTTTTTTTTTAAAAAAATCAGCAGTCTGTTGATAAAGTAATAAATGATGTAATAATTGTGTTAGAGATTAATCATATCAACTGCGTAAGATGAATGCTTATGATTTTACCAAGCAGATTTTCTTCTTGAAAAATATATTTGTAGCTCACTACACCCTGAAAGAACTACAATAAAAAGTTTTGCTACAGACATCAAAATATTATTTTGAAGACATAAAAAAACATGAGAACAGATTTAAAAATCTAATTTAGGTACCTCATCTTTACGTAATTTTTTAATATGGAAAAACAAACCTAAAAACTCAGATCCATAAGCAGAAGAAACCGTTATGAGAATAATATAAGTAAGCATTCTTACCAGTTACTCTTAAACCAACGAATCTGTTCCCTGGCTGAGGAAATTCTTAAAAGACACAGGATAGGTACTGAAGGTCGCAACTGTAAAAATAAAACCTGTGAGAAATTTAATATGTCAAAACTCAGGGTTTGAATCAAACATTTACGTCAAAATATTACAATGCCACCTCAAGCAGACAATCTACAGAGCAGCAGAGAGTATTGAGAATTAGAATATTAATGGGATTAATACATTTTATTTTTTAAGCCTTTATAATGTATGTGTTGGTGGTCATTTCATTTTGGGAACTGAAAAGTTCTTTCAGTTCTGGATTGTTTTGAGAGGAAAAACCTCTCCTCAAGATAAAGCTGAGGAACAGAATGAAATTCTTCTGATCCTTTCCCCTAGACAGTGCAGCAAGAGAGGACAAAACAGGATAAACCAAAAGTTGCATAGCATACTCCAGAAACCCAGTTATTCTCTTTGACATTGATATTCTAATCTTTCAAACCGAGTAAAAAGAGAACAGCTACTAATTGTATTTTTACTTTTTTTTAATTCCATTTTATAACAGAAATAAGTCCTTTGTAGATGATCTCATCTAATAAACCCTACTTAAGAGAGATAAGAGCTAGCAGTAAAAGCCAAGCCAGAATACTTCCAAGATATTTGTCAGCAGTGAATTTAGGGCCATTACATTAGTAAGCAAAATAGAAACAAAAACAAAGGGCATTCTTAGAGCAAAATAAAGTTCACTCAACTGAAGCTATAATCTGAAGAATTTACGACTGAGAATTCTAACTATGTTTATTCCTATGCGTGTCTAACAAATGAAATTAAAGGTCACTTCCAAATAATACACTTTGTACATCTACATCAACCAAACTATTTCAATACTGCCGGCTCTGGCTCTGAAACCCCAGTTCAAGCACCACAGCCTTAGGGCTTCACCTCACCAACACCGATCTCCCAGAGAAGCAGACCTCTCCCCAGAGCCCCAGTGGCGGGCTGTAGTAGTCAGCATGTACAAAATTGCATCTTTCATTTCTGTGGGAAATAATTAAGAGCTTGGCCATTTTATTGCATGTGGTTTAAATCATTCAGCACCAACAGGACCACACTGCTGGGCAATGCCATTTGTTGACTTGAAGGATAAACAACAATTCTGAGGACTCCTATTGATGATGAAAGCAATATTAAATAATTCTGCAAATTAGGAGTTCACTACTAAGCAGCACAGCCCTCCACCAGTGCAATACCGATACAACTCTTTTCATGTATCCTCTAAGATCTCCCCAGATTCCACCTTGTCCCAATTACATCCAATGCAAAATACTACTGCAGAATATCCCATTTTGTCCGTGCCACCTCCTCTTCTCACTCCTTTGGTTCCTCCACCATACCAACCAAACACAGGCTACTTATTTTCATTTCGATGGTCTGCCACAGTGTTTCCCGATTCCCACTCCTTCCCCCCACCTCGCTTGCAGATTGAACCAGTCCTTATCACGCTCTTCGAAATATTTTCCAAGTGATAATTCTGCCATACAGCTTCTCTGACATAGGAGAATTACCCCAGTAAAAGCTTCAAACCCCTCCTTTATAACTCACATTTCCACAGTTAACTGCCAACAATTCAGCAGTAGACATCTGGATTGCCATCACCACTGTTTCTCATGCATAGGAGCACATTTCTTTTTTGCTCTCTCCTCATGCCTAGTTTTCTGTTACATGCCAGTTGTCTCTGGTTTTATACTTGAACTATAAGCCCCAAAAGGCAAAGCCCATCTTGTCATTCCATTTCTTACAGTATTGAGCTTAATGGGTGGTGAGCAAGCACAAGCCAATCTCACACCCCGTTTTCTATGGGTATGCCCACCTACATAAGAAGTGAAGCAATGGGCAGTCAAGCCAAGCACCTACCATGTTTGAACAAAAACCTTTTATAAATAGTTAAAAAAGCCAAGCCACTCTGCATCAGATTTCATCTCCGCAAATTGGAAATAATATCTAGACAGGATTCAGGTCCCATTTATAGGGGCCCATACCATTTTAGAATTCAAGTAAGTGAATTTTGGTTACAATATTTGGACATACAGGAAGAGCAAATTCTTGGACTGCTACATATAAACATAGGTCTCATCCAACATTTTCAGTTGCACAGTGTCTAAAAACAGTGACAGCTTGTTTGTCTGGAATTTCTGCAGTTGTTGATGTCTTAAAACCTCAAGATATACCTTTTTAATGTTTACTTGCAGCTCATTCAATGTAAGAAAACCAAGAAACAGAAACAAAGATGATAATAAGCTGTTAGGTTTCGAAAAGATGTTATCTCGCTAAACAGGTTCTTAGTACTCCTACGCCAACATCGTAGACTACATTTTTGCTATGCTATTACAAGGCTACTTGTGTTTAAAAAAAAATTCAGATTTTACATACACGCTCATGACTTGCAAAATTCTAGGAATGATTCTCAAGGGGCTTTCACTAAGATGCTTTATAAATTCTGATGACAGACAGAACACAGTAAGGCTTCATCTCTTAAAGTCCTGTACTGATTTGTTTGGAGGCTTCGTGTCATTGATCAGCATGTCAATGTCTCTTGCAATCTGCTTTCCAGTTCATGACTGTGAGTGAACCCCTCAGGTTTAAAACCTTAAATGATTTAAGGTCTGTGATACATAACCTTACGAACAAATTGGGAAAATCTGTAGCTTTACACATTAAACTGTAGCAGAAATGATTTAAAGCCTTATAAAAAGGTATTTTACTTACCTGTGCTAATATTATTCTAACATATTTGACACTGACTATGTAAAGTAGATAGTTTAAAGGTACAGGCAGCAAGCTGCATGGAAACAAATTAAGATAGTTCCACTTAGGTCAAATTGGGCCAGTTTACCAGTGTCTAATACACTTGCTGGCATTACAATATTGCACTGTGAACCCCTACAGACCAATTTATCAGAGTAAAGCCTCCCCTAAGCAACACACCCGTGCAGTTGCACTCAGCTCAGTGAGTGAGCTTTTTCCCCGAACACACCTCCACCCCCGAAGAAGAAGAAACGCCAAAGGCCTTCAGGATGGTAAAACAAAAGTACTATCAAGACAGAACTGGAGTAGAAGGGCACAATTTTTGTTCATTCTTAAACATGCTTATATAGCTCATTCCTTGAAATGAATTACAGACATTAAAGGGAGAAAGCAATCTCTCATCCCACCGATGAGTGGGGACAGAAGGATTTCTGCAGGTTACAGGTGGAAACCTAATACACAGCAAGGGAAAACAGAGGCTCGAGCATGGACTTGTTCTGAACGATGGGACTTTTCCCCAAATACTGAGGCTGCAAAGGCTTCATCGCAAGGTTATTAGCACCACAACCCATTCCGGTTAAACACAATGATGAAACCCCTGCTAATCTCAAGGGGACAAGGCTTGGGCCCTCTGTAAACAGCCAACGCTTTCTGATGGAATGAGGTGTCATGTTTAAATAATTATTCCCCATCAGCTGCTTTTTGAGGGCCTCTTGAAATGTTGTGGCATAGCTGCTCTCACCCTAGGCACATCAGAGATGCAGGGACAGAGACACGGGGGCAGGGGAAGAGGCTCAATGACAGGACGAGGCCAGCCCAGCAGCCGTGCGGGACACCCTTCATGGGCCTCCATGTGAACGCAGCATATATTGTAAATGCAGGGTAAGACCGACAGCGCCTTCAGGGTCCATTTAGTGTCACTGGGAGTTACATGCATAAACGAAGAGAGAGAAACAGTCCCTAAAGCAGGATGTTGGAATAAATCTCCGTATTTTTCCACTGTTCCTGAAAAACCTAAGAGCTGACACCACTTTTCTCAGGCTGGGCCATGGTTTCCACCCGTGCCACAGCAGCCTCCCCAGCCGAGTCCCAGCTGTGCACCGGTCCTCCATCACAGCCCCGGTGTCAGACCTTGCTCCCTGCGTGCCCTTGCCCAGGCGCTCAGAGATCTCCAACACATAAAACTGTCTGCCTATAAATACAAGGTATTTAAAAATTCAAATCTCACCACGACAAGATTTGCCCACGTCTCCCAGCAAATCTGCGGTGTTTGATCTAACATCCTTTCAGGGAAGCTCCTTTACATCACTGAGACCACACGACAAACCACCACTCTCATTTTCCCTCCTGATATAAGTGAGCAAAGACAGCAAAGAGAACAGGACAGGAATGCACATCATTTTAAATTCTGGGGAGGCAAGGGGCTTGCAAAAATATTTTATCAAAGAGGCGCAACTCTCTTCAGCTCCTTAGTTTTTTCCACACACGTTTGTGCTACAAACATCCCAGTTTACATTCATTTTGTGCAGCTTCTACCTTGCTGTGTTCTTTGGCACTAATACCACCATTAACCTGCCCCTATTAGGAACAGCTATCAGTTGCAAAACTAATCACTTCAGCGTGGCGCTGCTCGCTCCTGCCTTTTGTGCTCAGGCCTGATCCAAAACCTTAGAAGTCAGGAGATACTGCTTGACCTGGTGGTGGTTGGATCAGGCCCTGCTGCAGACCAGCAGTTCAGCACGACTGCTAACGGCGCCTGCACCGCTGGTGGCGAGCATGGTTTAACTGTGACTTGGCACGTGCCACTGTGGATTTGGGAAGGGGTAGGATCCAGCCCAAGGGGCCATGTTGTGCCCTGGGAACCCGCAGGCACACTTCCCCTGCTGTCAGCAGGAGACCCGCATGGCTGGGGTTGCGCTGTCCTCCGGTAATCACGCACTGAGGGAAAACCTTTCCCACTGCTAAAGTGGGGTCCCTGGGGGCAGAGGAGGAGGAGGGGGCAGGAGCATCCCAGAGCAGCAACCCCAGGGGACAGCAGCTGCTGCCCTCCTGCCCCAGTGCTGCAGGGCAAGGGGGCGGTCTCCAGTAGCTGCTGCACATCCCAGCCCCCAAGAACAGCCTCTGCTGGCTGGGGTGCGCCGGGGCCTGCCACACAGCTCCCCTGCATGACACCCCCCAGCCCAGCTCGCACCCAGAGCGGCATCCACATCCCACATCCCACATCCCTGCCCCGTGCCCCCAGGGAGCTGTGCCGGCGCAGGGCTCGGCTCCCCACAAACACTCCAAGCGCTGGCTTTTCTCTACCTGGTCTTCTTTCCTCAGAAAGATTAGTTTAAAAGAAAGTAAAAAGCTGAGCTGGACAGCTGCCCACTGAGTTCCAATGCAGGTGTTTAAAAAGGGCCAACTTACCTCCCACCTATGTGAAAAATAACTTAGCTTTGGAGGGCAATTGGATACCCGCACACTCTTCCTACGGGTGTTGCAGATGCACGGGATGAAGAGACATTTGTGGCAATCTGATTGAGTGAGTTGTAAGAAAACATTATGAATTTAAAGTAGTAGAAAAAAAGGTTTCCATCACCTCAGTGCCTATACCATGACACATGCATCTTAATATATTACATAATAAAAAAGCCATGATGTTTTCAACCAATCAAATTATGCTACTGTCTCTTTAATAAACAAATCCATGTGCACATTAACAGTGTTGAAAATTCAATTTAAACTCTTTGTCTGTTGCTGCTTACTCTAAAGATGGTCTTTCTTAAACAACAGAGCACCAAGGAGTCGTTAGGGCTCTCTCTTCATTACTTCAAAAAACCAATCATTAGACACCAGAGTATATACGTAATTAGAAAATCACTTCCTTTGCAATCCAAGCTAAGTAGTTTACATACTGTAATTACAGGGACAAAATCAATTTTTAATCATTTCACTGATTGGGCTCATCAGCTCTGTGGGAACATTGTAACCTGCTTGTTGTGCAAAAGCAACATCTGGGCTAAAACAATTACCCTTTGTTTGCTACAATATTCCTTAAATCTTTTTGCTTGCATAAAAAAAAATGAAAACACGAAGACAAGATATTTCGATGTCTTTTTGTCCTTGATCAACATATATCCTAAAGTACTACTTGCAATGAGAGTTTAATGTTCCTCAGAATTTACAGTTAAACAGTACACTTCCAAGGAATGTATTTTTTCAGGGAGATAAAAGTATCTGATTGTTTTAAAGAACCATTCAGCTGGCTAATTGTTCCATAGCTAACACATGGTATTCAAACAACCCACACATTACAAAAGCTCATCTGGATAATAATGGGCAACTATTATTGCAATGGTTTACACTTTTCTAATACAAATGAATGGATTTTATCAAAATTTGAAAAAAAAAAAAACTAAGAAGCTGGGTATGTGTGAAAAATAGATGGTATGAATTGGCAAGGCAAGGCTAAGCATTTTGTTCTCTTAATAGGAAATGACCTCATTTACACTGGAGTAATAATTAGTACTGCTTCACTGACAGTTAAGAAAAAAAGTTTCACAGTATAATAAGGCAGCATCTCCTTTGTTAAGATCTACATTGATTATTAACCCTTGCCAAGAAAACCCAAATTTAACTCT
>VZSZ01010485.1:655077-701659 GCA_013398815.1 Ibidorhyncha struthersii
AGCAGCTGCTGTGTGGCTGCTATCAGAGTGAACAGGATAGGATGTCAAGGCTTGTTAAGTGAGGATATTGATGTCTGAAATATTTTCTAGTTGGTGAATATTTAATAATAACTGTTAGAGGCTATATTTGCTTTTGCCTGGATCGTGAAGCAAGCATGCATCAGGTGTGTGGTCAGGCTTGTTCTGTGCTTCAGATGTGGCCGTTCCGAGAGCCAGATCCTGCCACCTGCTGTGGACCCACGGGGATACCCCAAGAGAGGAAGAATTACCTATAAATTACCTACGCTGTCACCACTTCTCCTCCCCGCTAGAGCTGCCGGCACCCGGAGAAGGGCAGGTTCAGCCTGCTGGGGCAGCCGGCTGAGAATAACTCAGTCTGCGCAAGGGCAGCCTGCTCCGCGGTACCCCCGCACACCAACCCTCCTGCTCCTGAGTGACTGCCCTTCCTCCGCACCCCGCTCTGCCCAGTGCCGAGCACTGGCCCTGGTGAGGCACGCGGGGACACGGGCTCCTGCGCTGGCCGGGGTCTGAGTCTGCAGGACACTGCCGTGCGGGCAAGCAGAGTAGGTGGGAGTCCTGCGACTAGCTGGAGATGAGGCACGCTGCAGACAACGGCAGCCCGAGCTCCTCACGCATCCCTGTCAAAGGAACCCTGTTTCTGAATAATTTACGCAACATTTAGGTGAAAATATTTTGTATTTTATTCAGTAGATGCATTTTTTTTTTCTAATGAGGCCCTCATTAAAACCAGTATGTGTGTCATATTGTCAGGCAAATATATGTTAAAATGTCATTTTGAATATGAAATAATACATTTCAGGGGCTTGACTCATTAAAGAAAAATATAAGTGAAAAAAATTGCCGTGGGTAAGCCCGAAAGAGCTGGGCAGGAAACATCTTCCTGTCCCACAAAAGTTTGTGCGAATCCTCCCCCCTCCACCCCACCCATTTTGGAAAAATCACGATTTTATGAGGGCTTCCATGAAAATAAAAGGTGAACAAAAGAGCAAGAAAACCTCTGTCATTCTCCTTTTCCCTCTCCTCCCACCCACCACTGCCACAGGGCAGCCGAGAGCGCAGCAAAGCCGAGCTCCCCGGACTGGCGGGTCTCATGCCTCACCCGAGCACACCCACCCGCAGCCCTCAGCATCAGCCACTGCCCCTCATCTTGGAGCCACTCCACTTGAGTAATATAATTCAGCATTCACTGTCCAGAAAGAAATGGGTCTACGCAAAGCCGTGCCTGAAAGACAGATCAGGGCTTCAGGCTTGACTTGAACAGCAGCCCCACAGATAGCATTTGATGACAAATGTAACCCCAATCTATCCATGCCTGAACAGAAGTAGTCAAAATTGGCATGTTCCAAAAGCATTTTGTCAGAGAGCTGCCAGTCAGGAAGCACCACAATCCCAACTTACTCTGGTTTAAGCAGTCAGAACTCCTCTGAAGTGATTTACGTCTACACGCACAGGTTGTAAACGCAGACCAAAGGTGACATAGGAACAACCAGTAAAAAGCTACAAAATAAACACAACCACAAGAAGCAAAAGTATGCCCATCACAGATACACAATAAACATTGGCATATCAACACTGACGAAGGCCATAATTATTTTCTTCCACTGTCCAGATGTTACAAAGGAGTACGACAGCTGTGTTCAGGCAGTGTTGCCAGTAGAAGGGCAGTGCAGGAGCCCCGTCTCGCCTGCCCTTCATCCCTCCCCTTCCTCCTGCCCTGACGTGCAGGTCAAGTCAGAGAAGGGCTACTGAGAGCAGCCCCCTCCCAAAATCAGCCCCCCAAAAGCCCTCAAGACAATATTACACCATTCCCGATAAACGCATTATTTCAAGAGGACTGGCATCTGACGCCCACTTACAACAGACGGTGGAACAGGTGAACTCCAACCTTCTCGCTTACACCCACATACAGACTTAGGGTAGGGCAGGCACGCAAGAGCAATCCAGCCTTGACACCAAACATGCAGTGAGACAGCTCTGCAGCCACCTAACAGAAAACAGTGAAAAATATGAAAAATGCTAAAATAAACCATCTTAAACTTCTCCAGAGTCTTCCTAAGACCTGCAGGACTATTTCAATTCAGTACGCCTCTGCGCTAGTATGACTTGTATATGCAATTAATAGCAAAAGTTACAGGCTTTGCAGAGCCAAGCCCACTGGCTATTAATTGCTAAAAAAAAAAGAAATAAAGTTTTTCTTTACTTGTGCTCATTTAGAGATAGGTGTTACCTGCAGAATATTGGTATGGAACAGTAAGGGGAAAATGAAAATCTCCAATTCTCACCCCGGGGCATTTCAGAAGGACCTCTGTTGGGAACAAGTATGTGCCAAATGACAAGAGGCAGTTTTATGGCATATCTAGTTCCATACGAGTGCCTCGAATTATAACCATAATTGAAGTTGGTAGCAATAAAAAAACAAACAAAGAAGGATACAATAACATGGTCAGGTGTTAAGGGTGTTCTGTTGGAGCCTAATGTCATCAGGAAAAAGTATCCACTGATACACAACTTGACTCTACTTCTGCTGGAACAATCATCAATTCACAGTTTTAAAGAGAACAAAATATAAAATACTTATGAAATGATAGCTTGGGAAAACGCATTTTTCATTCCTAACTATCTTGTTAGGGCATCAAATTACAAAACACCATCTGAGGCAGTTTTCACCACATCACATAAGAGGACATTTCATAAGTGATACTGCTCTCATCACAGTCTAGTAGAGAAAGAAAGAGGGAGTTTGTTTATAGATTCTTTCTTGTTTGTTTTACATTTTCTATGTAGGAAAAAAAATCCAATAACCCACAAAAAGATGTAGGTCAAATGTTCTCATCTCAAATCTTCCTTGATAAGTAGCGATTTAAGAAGTCTATATAAAAAATGTGTTATTTCCTTTCAGCTCATAGGAAAAAATGTTTCAGAAATAGCACATAAAAAAATATTCAATGTCACTAAAACTGGAATAGAAAATGTTTTATAGATTAACAAACATTGTAATGAATTTGCACAACCTTAACTGACTGTATACATAGCATAATGAAATGGTCTACATCCTTTCAAAGAAAAATTAGGTATTCCAGCACGTAGCTTTAGAAAAGCATTGTTCGGAAAAACCTGCATTTTTTCCCAGCTACCATGTAATTTGTGAGATGCATTTTTAAATGATCTGCAACTGCAGCAGGCTTCATCAGTCAGATGATACAGATAGATAATTCACCAAACTGTCACATGATCTTCCATCAGTCTAAAAGATGTGAATATATTGCCACAAGCTTTGGGAATAATGGGTGCACCTGTTTACAGTGTCACCTCTGTTTGCTAATTGTCTCCTTGAGCTACATTTTACTTCTAATGCATTTATTTTTGACAGGCAGTGTCTATTTAGAAATCACATTACTTCAAGTGCAATTGTTCTTTTGTCTATCAAGTAAATGAAGTGTTGTTATACAGATTTCAGGTTCTGATTAGTGAAGTATCAGCACACCACAAAGGTCAATCAGTTATTTACCTGAAGTAATAGAAGTATGACAGGCCTCCTGGATATCCTCTAGATCATGGTATAGCTCATAGTAGTATTAATATTTTATATTTCAAATATCTATACATATACCTTTGTCTGCATGTATATATTACATAAATGTATTAAATCTTCTAAAACATACAGTACCGTACATTCACAGAACATAGGAAAAAAGCACTCGAGTGGAAGATGTCAATGCCAATGCAGACCCAACTCTTCTACCCCAGTATTTTAAGTTAAGCCAAGATAATGGAGGAAAACAAGAGGTCAGTCCCACAAACATTTTGCAATGGTTTATGCGCATAAGCTGTGACACCAACAAAATTAATGTTTTAAAAAACACGCTTTTTTCATTGTGCTTCCTGCTTTTTGTAGAACAGTGAAGCAAAATTTAGTTAAGGTTACTTGCATTAGCTTCAACTAATAAGATGCCATAAGAAATTAAGATGAGCCACTTGAGGTCTAAGAAGGACCACAGGGGATTTTTATTCACACCCATACCCTCATGTCTGCAATGTTACCAACTTTCAGTTAAATAATATGTCTCAACAGGTACAAACCCATGCCTGTATATATAGTAACCCATTCAAGTAGAACTATACTATCAAACAGGAAATTTTGAAAACTTAAATCAGCACATTGATCACAGCCACTTCACTGCATATATATTGATCCCATTAAAAAAAAAAAAGGGGGGGCAGGGGGGCACATTTTAACTGTTTATTACCAAGGTGGAAAATAGTACTACTGCAGTGGCAGCAGTGGTTGGCCAATGCCTCGTTATTTCTTGTGTACCTCAGTCCAAGTTCCACATCCCATGCTCAGCTCTGCCATGCAAGGACAAGGTAGAAGAGCAGTGTACAAGAGCAATGCTAATTTCCCAAAACAAAGGAAAGGCAAGGTCCAAAGCTAACACCTACCCATCCTCATGGAGGTCTACATACAGACTGGTCTCTGTACACACATGGCAACCTCCTGGGGCTTACCAGGGATTTCCAGCCCCCACTGCTGTTTTACCAGTTTGCCAAAAGAAACAGAGACAAAAAGCCACGCTTGCCTTAAGTCACATTCTAAATTGGCTCCCAGGAGCATTCCCCTACCTTGTTCACTAAAGCACGGTGTATGTTTTCTCAGTGTTTAGCATATGCTATGTAACCTGAGCAGGACTTGTATTGTTCCAGTAGTTGTTTTTCTAAAGTATGTTCCCATCAGGACCATAATTACATGCAAAACACTAGAGTTAGAGTCATTCATAAAGTCATTTAAAATTTTCCCTAACATTTTCTGGCAAGATTAGGGCACATCTTGAAACAGAATATGGAAGAAATCACAATCATGGCGACAGATGCAAACTGATGATAAAAGTTCAAATTACTCCAGGTTAGTTTATGTAGTCCAAGACCCAAAATGCTATAGGGGAATGTCCCCTGATGTATTTTGAAGAGCAGTGCTTTTTTCAAGTATTTCTGCAAGCGTAAACACAATTGAGATAGAGTTAATCATTCGTGAGCACCTTATATACCCGTATTTACGACTAAATCTCCTGGAAACTTGAGTCTGAAGTTCTCAAAGCATATTCCTCCTCCAGCTTCTGACATACACTTAGCAGCAGCAGCGGGATTGAGCCCGATGCTTGTAAAAGAGGCAATGGACATGAAATTGCCGCTTGCTCAGGAGTGCAACATGTCTCTTTGGGAACACGTGTCTCCTACCACAGCCTGACGTTGCAGGAAAGAGATCATTTACATGGAAAGTGTACAAATTTATTTAGTAATTTTACACCTAGCCCAAGAATTACTGTTTTCTTTTGCACAACAGCAAGCAATCTTTAGACTATTACTTTGCATACAGAGAAGTGGATACTCTAGCAATAAAGCTGCTTGCCTAAGACTAAATCCCGCCAAGCGCTTCTTTTGCACACAAACAGTCTCCTTGAAATCAATGAGATTTCTTGAATGAGCTCTTCACATGAGTAAAAGGATCAGGTCCTTAAACAGCAGAAAGTACAGACAACCATGTTAACATAAAGCATCAAACAGGAGGAGGTCTCGGCAATGGAGTGAAGTATAGTCACCTACCACACGTGGTTAATGAGATGTAACAGGCCAAATTCAGATCAAATGTAAATAGGGGCACTTTCCTGCCTGGAACAAAACCTGTTAAAGAGGTGTAGGCTTTGCTTCATGTGTAGTATCAGGTAGTAGCAATGCAATTAACCATCATCCAATGAATTACCAAAGCTTACCAGCATGACAAACATGGAAATAGCATCACAAACCCTCTAGAGATACAGGAAAACCACAGCCATCTACCTTCCAACACCCACAGGTGACTGTCCAGCCCTGGAGTTTGCAAAGCCCCTGGAGACCAAAGGAGAGATTCAGCGTGATGCCATCAAAAGGGATCCAGGACGTACGCATGCCAGAGAGCTTTCCAAAACCACCAAGGCGCTGGTTTCCTGAATACGCTGGGTTCCCCTTGCTTCTAACACAGTCCACCTGCATGCCTCCCAGGCAGTCTGACAGCAGTTGTTGCAACGCGGGCGCCAGGCATTGCATCTCACCTGTCAGACCCCTTCTCCCCCCTGCAAACATCTCACACCACTGCTGAAGAGCCAGCCAGCCTTTCACCCTATTTTACTTCAACTTCTGGACCTCAATACAATTGACAATGGGAACATTTAATTCTGTTTCAGTCACTGCATTTCTCTTCTATTTTAATATATATTTTAATATTGGAGGGAAGGGAGGGAGAGGACACAGTTCTTTCCAAGCAGAACTAATCCTCCTTTGAGGATGGGCGAGCCTCACACAGTTCTCAAATCCCAACGGCGAGAAGCTCTGGTTAGCTGGGGAGGCTGCGCATCTCAGCAGGTTGTAAAACGAGGATAAACAACAAATTATAACTTAGTGGCAACTTCCGTTTTCCCCCTGCAGCCTGGGATGTGCGAGACTGGCCACTGAGCGCGTGGGTAAGTGCGGGGAGTGCATATGCGCCAGCAGAGTTTATAGTGAAGGAGGGGAGCACGTGGGTGGTAGCAATTTAAAAAGCAGCTGTGTGTATGTTTTTCCCGGTTAGACTGTGAAATCACAAATGGTAGAATCAGCACTGTAAGCTTAAAACCACGCTAACCCACTTGGCTGCATTTTATTGTTAACTTTGTGTCTACATTTCTCCTTATTTGTATAAAAAACACAGAACGACTCTTCTGCCGCAACTACCTCCTTTCATTAATAAAAGGATAAAATTACACTAAATATTTCTAATGTGGTGATAAAATGGTGGAGAACGAGAAAAACGGGACATTCGTGGCCAGAGCATTTGGAACATTCATACTGTTACATATATTTTCTCTAAGTAATCAGGAATGTATTGGTATTTTGAAATTATGTATCTCTAATAACACAAAAGTACTTAAGAACAGAAATAGACAGTAATGGAAAATGCAGTCAACTGTTGACAACATATAGAATTTCAGAAAATAATTTACAGAGAACAGCACAGCAGATGAGTCAAAATTTTCTCAAAAATATTTCTTGCCTCCGATAGTCCAATGTAATTCATTTTCTATCTCTGTTCATTAATCATTGTTAAAATTAGTGATCCATTTCTTCCACTCTGCCATCTGCACTCAGCTTCGTAACAAACATGACACCTTCCTGCATAATAAAACCTGACAACTACGAGGATGCATTTCCAAATAGCTTTCTGCATATTTGCACCTCTATAACTGATTCCGTTGTCAGACAAAAGTGGATTATTTAACCAGAGTTCTTTCTTTATCAATTCAGTACACAGACATGTGCTTGTGAGGGAGTGCGTGCGTGTGTGTGTGGATACGTGTGTATAAAATGATCAAGTAAAAATCACTTAATTTAAAATAAAAACAAGATATACCAGTTATCTTTGAATTCTCACAGTAGGTAAAATTGGTCATATATATGTACGTTAGTTTTAATCTTCTACTGTGAAGCTTAAGGATGTAACATTTGGATTGGCTTCATCTTGTAAAGTTTGCATACACAAGAATTATCCTGACACTCCAATTTCCTCCAAAAGAAAAGAAAAAAAAAATCATATCCAGCTTGGTTTTGTTTCCCAGCCTTTGATCACTGACAATTTCAAATAAATATTTTTAAGATAAGATGAAATATCCAAGCAATGAGAAGATATAAAAAAAATGCACAGATAAATAATTAAAATTCAGGATGTTGTTTCCATCCTGTTCAGGCTAGCCTCTAATCTCCTGGTGGCAGACAGGGGACCAGAGAACAGGGTTTGGTTCTTGGTTTCTTTCCATTCCATCAACAGACTTGGAAAGCCATGGCAGCAGGGCATCTGAGTGGTCCCTTCGTAAATGCTAATTATGCTTAGATCCCACTGGTTAACAGAAGCTGCAGTTCTCAGCACACTGAAAATCGGGCTAATGGTGGGAGCATTAGGCCATACGCATGCAAGTCAACAGGAACCTGTCTGCCGGACCGTGAGGAATCTGGTGCCCTGTTCACGGCTCTGTTTGATGAGAACTGCCCAGCCAACTGGTGAGCAGAGCTGATCGGCCATGAAAGCATCCGTCCACTTCTGCTCAAAACGTGGTAGACAGTAAGACAGTGGGGAGGGAGCACTAAGGAACATGAAAGTATACACCAGAGTCCTCTGGAGGCTCAAACTATTTATCAAGCCCTTTAAAATACTTTCAGTCAGGCCTAATCTTTAACTGGAATATTGAAAAAGATTACTCTTTTATAAGAGAAGATTATCATTCCATAGTAACCTCAAAAAATGGTGCCTACAGCAAGTTCCACAGGTGCCCTGTAACAGCAGGCAGAATGACAAATACAGCATCCAAGATGGGAACTGTTACTCTTACAGTTTCCTCAATTTTAAGTTTTAAGCCATGGCAACCACCATAATCCATGCTCACATATGTACTTGTTTACCTCCAAGCCAGGTGAGCCCATGGCCTCCAAGCAGCCCTCCAGACACAGACACAGCTGCTCCATACTCACCTCTGATGGCTGCCACCTCCAAGCACAGACGAGCTCTTGGGAAGAGCACCAAGGCCTGACAGCACAAACTGGTAGACAGTGCTGGGTTCAGGAGACCATGCTCACTTCCCAGCTCTGCCAGCTGACCTACTCACTAAACTTGGACAAGCTGCCCCAATTCCAAATGTCCCAATTTTTCCATTATTAACGGAGATGCTGACACTTGGCTCCTTTGCGACCCACTGACAAAAAAAAGCTAAATTACTTTCAATAGCATCACAGACTACAACGCGTATGAAGAAACTGTATCAGTACAATTTGGTTAACAAACACATTTTCTCTCAATGTCCCAATTTTCATCTGAGCGCTACCACTAGTAGTATCATTCCTCTCTCTGATAAATTTGTGACAGAAGCTGTCAGTGCAGAAAAGCTCTTCCATTGCTAACATCTTAAAAAGCTTCTATAGCATAGACATAAGTTCCAGAATATATATTGCAATGCTTCTTTTTTAATAGCTAAAATATAAGGGGGAACTTGAGTACAATCCCAGCCAGTCAAATCCAATCCAAGCAACATCTCCAACATACACCATGAGAAGCAGCAGAACATTTTCAGAACAAAGGACCAATTCTGCCTTCACTTGTATGCCTGCCACTTCCACACGCACAACAGGCCAGAATGAGACCCAAAGCTTCTGCAAGAATTATTTCAGCAAGTTAAATATTTTTTGTATTGAAGGAAGTTAAAGAAAAATTAAATCAATCTATTTTTTGATACAAAACTGTCTAATACAACAGCAAACGTATGTCACTCTTTGGAAGAAAATCTGCATCTGACATGAAAGTGTCTGTTCAAAATTTAAACCAGATGTGGTGCAGAACAGCTGAAATCTAAAGTTTGGAAAAAAACAAGATGTAGAAGAGATGGCAACTGACTTCTGCTAGATACCACAAGGGTAAGAGAGCCCTCTTTTCAAAGTGTTCAGACTGGAACCTTTCTAGGTATACACAAACACTTTAACCTGTTGGCATTATCTTTTTAAAATGTATTTTATTTTGGGGTCTAAGGCTTATTGGGTTTTGTTTTCTTCTTTTAATTTCCTCTTAATTTGTGAATTTGGAAATAGACTGTCTAGCCTATTTATGAATTTTCTGTATGTTCTTGTATAGCTCTCTAAGCATTTGAGAACAACTACCAACTATTCTTTTTATTCGTCACTTGGAAGCGGGGTGGGGGGGAATAAAACAGGCATTGTCTCTGTAGCTGCTTCTTTTGCCTTTTAGTTTCCTTTTTTCTTCACATGTCTGCATACTGACACATTCAATTTCAGGTTATCAGCACATCTGAATTACAGAATACTGATGGGGATAGAGGGCAGGCCTCTCTGGACTGATTAGCATCATTTAAGAAAGCATTCACTTGCTTGCTTCATTGGCTGCAGGGATTCCATGATGGGTGGCCTTTTAGCATTAGAAGTCAATATGGAGCAATCTCATTTGAATTAAATATGGACAAAAGAAAAGATTTGATTGTGGTTATTCATAGCTAACCTTTTAATTTTGCAAAGCTCTGAAATTTGGGGGTTTGTAAGCCATAAAACTTAAATATACTTAGTTTTTCATTTCTTTTCAACTCGCTTCCCTTCTCCTCCTCCAGTTTTTATGTACTTTTTAATTTGTGCAAAACTTAAACCAGAAGCTTTTTTCAAAAGAAATGTCTGAATGAATATTCAGGAAAGCCTTTTAACCTAGTTAAACCTACACTGACTATAAAAGGAGGAATGCCTGATTCTAATCCATAAATGTATGTAAATCCACACTGAAAAACATATTTGTCTCTATCAGACTCATACTTGTTTCCGAATGGACCATAAATGCAGCCAAGTATTTCATTAACACAAATAATTACGTATTGCTAGTCATATTACGACCTTTGTTAACAAGAGCCTAAGCCCATGGAAAGGTTGCAATGATTTAAAGTATAGCAACAAAATCTGGTCATAGGGAAACAAATTTCTATTCTCACATTAAATTAAAATTATATAAACCAAAACATAAAATAGTAATAACAAGTTCCCACTAACTAATAAAAATCACAGAAATGCCTAAGATCAGGCAACAGAAATGGTTGGGAGAATATAAGCAAAGCTTAAGTTTTCCAAGAGATTAAAAGAAGTTAAGTGCAAAATCTGACTTCCAAGTAGATGAAAGCACTAAAAGTGTGGCCAACCTCTCTGAATACCTGATCCCTCTGCACTTGAAGACAGTGGGAGTTTTGCCATTAACTTCAATGGAAGTAAAATCAGACATTGAGAAATGAAGTGGAAATGGCTTTTGCTGAGCTGGGCTGACTGCCATGATATGGGATAAGCTCAGCCTATGAGGAGCACAGGATAAATATCACACTACTTCTAGCACATGACTTGTCCCTTTGCTACCTATCCCAACAGACTAGGCTTAAATTTGAAATATATAGTTAACTCCAGTCCAGACAATTTCATAGATATCCTGATGAAGGAGAAGAGTATTAAAAGTCCCTCAGTGGGTGTCTCATAGAAAAAGATTCCAGCAAATCATTCCTGCATGGCAGACACCACTGAAACAGAAATCAAGATCTGTTTAAAGCATTTTCATGGATCATGTTAAAGATTAAACCAGCCCCATAAAAAGAAGCAGCAAAACACTACCTGCATTTACACCTTCTAGTTGTTTTACAGAAGTTAAGTCTGGAACCAGCCAAAGTATTCACAGAATTACTCCTGTATTCTTCAAGATTTTAGTTCATTCCTGCTGTTGTAATACAGAGAGAACCTAGATGAAAGAGAATGGAAGGTAGGGAGTATATTTCCTGAGGAAGCGTATGCATTCAACTTTTTCAAATTGTATGATCTCACTGTAGCATTCAATAGTTTTAAAACTCAGCTTTTCCAAGTTTTCCTCCTGTCCCTAATTTACTAATTTCCAAAAAATTTCGGCTTTAGGTTTTTTTCAAACCAATATACCAGACCTCTGCACTCTCACGCAGCATTACATCAACAGCATCCTTAGCATGCATTTTGTCCATTTTTAAATGGAATAAGTCTAAATAAAGAAACAAAAGCGCTTGGGAGTACTTTCACTGCAGCATAAGCATTCTAAAAAGGCCCTTCACAAATGTTTCCAATATGCTTTATACTGCAACCCAATGTGCAACTTCTAAACTACACCACCACAAGTAAGAAATTAGAAATGTTGAGGGCTATTGAACACTGAATTTTCACAGTGCATCTGCACAAAGTTATTTAGCACAGATGTTTCTGTAATTGTGATCCACTGGAAAAACTCAAAGTGTTCAATGGCCCTCACACTTCCACCTGCAGAGCAGTACTGGTCTAATACAACTATGCGGAGCTGTAACGTATAAAAAGCAGCAGCAGAGGCTGGATCAGACTTTGTCAGATTTTCACAAATAGCGTTATTCTGCTTTGTTTGTGAAGGGGTGACATGATTTGGGTTTTTTTCTTTGCGTTTACAAAAAGACCCACATATTAAAAAGGGGTGAAATAGATTTTACATGCCTGGCTTTGAACCTGGGAATCTCCCACCGTGCAACTAATTGCATTGCCAACAAGACACAGGAGTACACCCACAAGCAGCATAAAATGTAACTGTGAGGGGTGTGATGGTAAGTCTTTATAAATAATACATTCATCTCAAGGTGCACTTGTGTCTATGTTGTTAATGTAGGTATTTTTTCATTAGTAGCTGTAAAGATATCTGGGCAGGTTACCACCAATATGCCTCTAAAGACAATAAAAATGAGGAATCCACAAGAGGCGAGGACTTGCTTCTTAAGAAGAATGGCGAGGTATACTCAGTTTGAACAACAGCAAAAGGAAGTGAAGATCATGACAGTGACCCTGGCTGTCCTACGTATTCACGTGGCCTCAGAGATTCCCAGGAGAGCATCACCCTATTCTGACTTTCTACAAAACAGCGTGTCTCGGAGACCGCAGAGACAGGCAGTATCTTCCTGCCCACAGGAACGGCTGAGCAGAGAGCAGGCAGCACAAACCTGGTTAAAGAGCAGTGACTAAGGACCAACGGCTTCTTTGTCATCCCACTGCCAATGATCAAGGAAACAGGTGGACCATTCACTTAACCTCCCTGGTGAATTCCCAAAAAAAGGATTAGAGTTTTTTAGCTGAGAAAACAAAAGGGAATTGATTAGAGAAAAGATTATAAGCTAGATAAGGATAAGACAACTTTGATACAAAAAACATCATCTAATATAGCTATCAGTACACACTGGACTGCAGAAGTACATAAACATTTAGTGATAGGTTGCTGGTTTTGCAAAACACAAATCCATAATGTGGACTCATATTTTAAGCCATAAAAAGTGAGGATAATAGCTAAGTTATCATTTGAAAATTGGCTGTAGTAACTGCACAATACATTTTTCAAGGCATATGAACAATAATATGGCAATTGCTCTGGACTAGAAAACCACTTTGTGCTGCCATCCCACCCATCCCACCAGATGATCTAACGGATTTAACCATGTCAGTGACTCAGCAGGAGAGCAGCTAGGATCACTTAATTGCGCCAAGAATCTATCTTTTTTTCGGTTCTCATTGTCCAGTTGTTCCTAGAGTATCTTGTTTGCTATAACACTCTTCTACCATCTCTAATTTTCTGTGGAGTCCCACACAACTATGTTTTTACCCTTCTCTCCTTCACTCGTCTCTATCTAGGTGACCTCTTTTTTTGCGCACATGCCTTCTTCCAAGTTTATGTCAATGACAGCCACATCTACCTCCTACACCTGTCTCCTGTCTGAGCCTTGCATATCTGCCTGCACCTGAGACCACCTCTTCTAATTATGTTGCTGCCAATTTAAACTCAAATGGATAAAACTGAAGTATGTCTCTTGCCTTTCAATCTCCTGCTATTTCCTGTTTTCTATCACTGTTAATCGGCAATGCCATTTCCTTACCACCTTCAGTGTGGCTCCTTATTCTCTGCCTCAAAAATCACAAATAACTCCCAAACCTGTTGCTTCTTCCTGTACCATAGTATAAGAAACAATCTCTTATTTCTAAGCAGCAAAGACTCTTCAACGTCTCCATCCTGACTGCTGCTGCAACTACTTCTACTTACTCATTCCCCAAATACTCAGTTCCACCCCAGCATAGACAGCTGTTCACTTGAGTAGGCCCAAGTGTTCTGCAATAGAAACAATAAATAATTAAATGATAATGAGGAGGCAGCATGCTGATAGAGGAGGTGGCACTACATCCTATAAGACAGCACCGAATCAGTGTGCCAAGATAATAGAGAGAGACCAGGCTAATCTATAAACTGACTTTTCATTTAAGACTGAAGAGCAAAATTCTGGTTGGCCATAGTAAATGTCTGACAGTAGTGCACAGCACTCTGATTATATTAAATTTGCCACCCTGGGGAACGTTGAGAGAGGTGCATAATGTCCTCCTGAAAACTGAACACAGGGCCAGAAGCCCAAAGGCATGCAAGCCCTTGACCCTTATTCAGGCACCTAAATCCCACTAAAATGGAGATCAAGCACCTAAAAACCCAAAGGCCGCACACTTCAGAAGATCTAAGCCACAGGCACGTAGCTCCCTGAGACACTTTTGAAGTTGTAACCCCTGGTCAAATGCTATCTTAAATACTACCATCCCACCACCTCAGTTCTCACAGCAATTTTATCTGGTTGATGTATTTATTCCTGTCCTGTACTGCTACAAGCTATAAAAATAGCTTTATTGTTCCACCTTAGAGGTGGCTGCTGCTCAGTAGGAAACCTTCTTAAACAGCTCTCTCACAGCCATTTTGTCAAACTTTGTAAGTGCAGCAAACTTTAAGGTACTTGAGTGAAAGTTCACAGGTAAGCACACGCTCCTCTTATAACCACCGAGCTAATCAAGAAACATGAAAATAATGTGTATTGCACGAAACATTCATTCAGTCCTCTTTCATACTAAACCTCATGGTGTTTAAAACCTTGGCACATTTTCGGGTTTCCAGCTATTCTCACTGCACAACGAGATGAACAGAAAGTAGCTGCCTAGAAATAACCATTTCTAAAAGCTTTTGGTCTCTTATTCCCTCTGTATTAAGACACTGATCCTTTTCATGCAGGAAAAGGGACATTTTAATGTTCAAGAGACAAAATTTAGTCTCAAAAAAAAAAAGAGAGACAGAAAGAAGCGTTAACAGTCAAATGGTAATAGGGAAAACAAGAGAGGAATTAAAACTGAAACGTCATCCTTAACTCACCCCCACCGTGCCCAACTCTTGCAGGGGTCCTCTAACAATTGGTAATCCTTCATAGCGTACCATATGTGCTGCAATAACAAGGCCCAATGAGGTACATTAAGGATGTCATTTCAACCTTACCTCCTTGCTTCTGAGAGATGAGGGGAGACCCTTAACTCCATTTTAACATAGACTAGTGATCGAATAAAAGAAAAGTTGTACTTTCCTAGGACAATGCTGCTCAGTTTTGTAGTGTAAATAAAAACGGCTTAAGTTGGTCAGCTGCTAACCACATGGTAATAATAAGTACAACAGACCGAAGTTCACAATTATTTCAGATTTACTCTCTTCCTGATCTTTCATTTTTATCAGCAAAACATCCTCTTGGCAATGGGAAGCTAAGCTGAAACTTAAATGAAAGAAATGCAAGAAGTAAATGACAAAAGACACAATTTTATGAAAGGAAAATATTCAGACCTCAGCCTTGACCTTGACCTTTTACTGTCTTTTAACATTAAACATTTGCCCCACCTTCGAAAAGATAAATGTGGCTTTTGATGACAGCCTATGTTATCTGAGGATTAAAATAGCCCTCTTGCAGTGCTCAACATTAAAGTCTTCCGCATTTGCAAAATTGCAAACAGATGCAACTCAAGTACCTGCAAATAATCTGCCAAGACCAATTTCAAAAGGGAGATTTCAAAATATGTGGAAGTCATTAGGACATGTATTATTTTTGCAATGAATAGGCGCCAGGAGTGTCTCAAGAAGCAGATGGGTGCTACTTTGTTTATAAAAGATCAACAGAATATTTGCCTGTAAATGAAGACGTATAAGCTATATGAAACAATTATGTTAAAATGGTGAATGTTTCAAAGCTAATTGTAATGGTCTTTTAAGATCTGAATTCCTCATTTCTTACAGCATGCTAAAATATCATTTTAGTTTTGGTCTTGATTGATATAATTACAAAAATGGCAGAAAATTAAAGCAAATGCTGTCAGTTTTGCTGTTGTAAATGTTGTCACTTTATCACTTGTTTACAGTTGCACCCATACTGATAAGTGAATATTTTTCAACATACATAAAAAATACGACCTTAATCTCATGGGAAAATACAGAAAGGACAGTAAAAAACGTTAAGCTTAAAAACAAAAAAAAAATATTTCCCAAACTGCAACATAGTACGTAATGACCAGTAGTTTTAAAATTCACATCTTTATAAATTTCCAGCTTAATAAAAGAGAAGATCACAAAGGAAACTATGACTATGTATAACATATAAATTTATAAAAAACTCAATAAACATTAAGGCATTATCCCTGCAACAGAACAATAAGCTGTAGCACAATACGGCTGGTTAAAATCTCAATGTTTTATTTCTCAAAGTAATATATTTTAAATCAGGCTTCCAAATGATAATGAAAAATTTATCTGCCCAGATACTAAATCTATTTGGCATTATTTACTATGAGTATAAACTGCAAGAAAACCACATATTTTACTTGCCCATCAAAAATATTAATTGCTTGGGCAAAGAGAATTTTGCACTGTTGATTAAGATAGCTATATCCAGAAAATTCCAGGGAATAAATATTTTTATATTTGCCTCAGTACTTGTAAAGCATATCATTACCATCATAGTTTAATATATGTATTAAAAAAATGTTGGGGGGGGTCTTTGGGGTTTTGGTGTGGTGTTTTTTGTGATTTTTTGGGGGTTTCTTTTTGTTTGGCTTTTTGTTGTTGTTTTTTGGGGGGGTTTTACACAACTAGGCTTAAGTAAATACAAATTTCTATGAAATGTTTACGTCAAAATAGTAATTCAGTATTTTCTGACGTAACATACCAGCTACCAACAACTGTGTGGCTACTTCCATTTATTGCCATTTACACAAAACTGTGACACAGCAGGCTTAAAGTACAGTGGAAGCCCTCAGAGTGCAGGTTAGGAGACCCAGTGAAAGTTAGAGAGTAAATGCGTAAACTTTTCACACTCTCGAGGTTTCACTAGGTCCTGCAAACTGCAATCTTCACTTTTTTTTCAGTGTGATGAAGTTTCTGCTAGGACCTAAAAACTCTTCTTCACTGATAATCTTCCAACTGGGGCTTCTACTGTTAGTGTATACCTGCAAGATAGAGAGAAGGAGAAAGTAAGAAGAAAGAGAAAGAAATTAAAAAAGCTGCTAAAGAGAAATAAAGAAAGATAAGCAAGAAGAGCTAGGCAAAGGGAAGAAAAGAACAAATAACAGAGCAAGCAAAATATTAAAAACTCTACTTTGAATTAAAAAAAAAAATGCCTCTATGTGTGAATAAAACATCACAGGATAGGATTAGTGGAATATTTCCTTGTCAATATATAGGTTAGATAAACATACTAAAGGTAAAGCATATATGAAACCAAATCTGCAGTTAGTGGAAGTGTTTTTCAAAACTTGCATTGGCTGCTACATAAATATAGTGAGAAAATATCTGCTGCCTTCTAGGAGATATGATTAAATACAGAAGCGAGCTTCCATCTCCTAGCTCAGGGTGTCCGGTCTCAGCAGTATGAATCAGTTACGTTTCAGCTAACTCAAGGCTAATGGGAGTAACACATGAGTAAAGACTGAAAGATCCAACACAAAAATTAGTAATAGTCTAGCAATTTTAGAGCTAAAAGGCTTCAGAAACTGCAGGTCACCTGGTGCATGTGGGTAGTTCCGACCCGTGGTCGGAGCAAGCCATGTGAGCACAGGTCAAGAGAGCTAATTAGCCACAGTAGCCCATGCAGCAGGTAATTCAACACCGGCCATCTTTGTGCAAAAAACTCATTATAGAACATTTTCGCCTTTAAAAGTACAGCTCTGTCACCCAGTGTTGCACTTCAGACGCCTATTATCAGGGCTGCTTCATGACCACCTCCCTTTAGGACACCTGTGGGCAGATCTACCGAAGAGAACAGTGGCCAAGGAAGGTCCAATTCTAGACATTTCCCATTTGCCTACAGCATTGAGAAGCTGGTTATAACAGCTTGTGGAAAGGAGTAAGACACTAACAGTAGCCAGCTCCAAGTGGATAACTGTAACCCAAATGAGGTGCTTCTGACTAGTGCCCTGGTCCCACATGGTAAAGGAGAAGGATCATCTTATCTTGGATCATAGTTCCTCCAATTTATTCAATTTCTCCACTGGAGCTTTTTTAAGAGTTATTTTCAATTTTACTGTAGCCAACCCAGGTCAGATAAACACAGCTATTGCCTTCTGTTCCTAGCCCAAACGCATTTGGGGATCAGATTACCAGAATTCAGCCACAGGATGATCCCTTTACCTCCTTAACCTGAAAGAGACATCTCCCTTTCACTGCCCCAGCCCTCACTTCAACACAGAGGACCCAATGGATAGGCAACAGGCTGCAAAATAGCAAGCCACCATAGTAAGTTTTATTTAAAAGCAGTTGCCAGGTTCCAGAAATGGCAGGATTCCCGTTTGTTTTGGAAGAGGAGGATGTATTTATGCTGCAGATATGGTCTGAGCAAGAGGTTGTCTTGCTGACTGCTCAGAACACGTTTGTGGGAGTTAGATTTCAGCTTACGAAGGGATCTGTACCATCTGGAGACTCCTACAGCCTCTTGTCCACTTCAGGAGCTTTAAAGGGATCCCATAAAGGTTCGTATTTAAAACTGAATTTGAAGGCAGCTGGTTGACCCATGCCAGACTACGCATTTATGTGAAAAACAGCATTTGCAGGTACTGGCACCATAAAGCTGCCCTGAAAAACTATGTATTCCAATAAATTCAGTTACAACACATACTGACCCTATTCTGAGCAAAACATACAATTTTAAAATTATGCCAGCCTCTGCAAAACTACGTGGGATGTCTTACACCATGAATTAATAACCACTAGAGACTTAGCTGAGATCATCAAACTCATTTCACATAAGACAACAAATTAAATCACCCCAGGGACAAAGTACATGAAAAGCCAGTGTGCTATCAAACAAGCTAGGTCCCTAATAAGGTAGATTTCTTTAAGAAAAATATTAACTATACTTTCAGAATACACTGCTTCTATTGTTTATACGCACCACATAATGAAATGCTACTTCTGTTTTCACCAGATGGTAGCACATATAATTTTCAGGCCTTCAGTTCATATCATAATACAAACAATTGGTATGGCAAATATTACCGGTCTATAAACACTTCCACTGTTCCACAGCTCTTACACAAAAAGAATACAAATTTTCCATTTCACTGTTGTAACAGAAACCATGATAATTTCTGATATTCCAAAATATATGCATATTTGGTCACTTTTTGCTGCTTGAAACAAATGAAATGATCAAACCTCAGACTGCTTGGCTGCTTCAATTTTTTAAATAAAAATCAAATATTAACAAAACTATGCGAATATCAAAATGCTTAAACGGTACAATACAAGATGTATCCTTAATACATTTTAACAATAACACATGCTGTGTTCCTACACTGGAATAACATCATCCATATGAATCCCAGGAATTTAGTATATCTGACAGTTTCTCTCAACCACCCATAACATTCTTTCCTGTCTCATTGTAGCTGGCAAAAGAGAATTCTATAATTGAGTGGTACAGAACATGTGCCCTCCCTGCTAGAAGATGACAGATGGATTATAAAAACTTCAAAGCAGAGCATTTGGAGCACCAGGGGAGAGATAGTGGGTATTTGAACTCTCAGTCTTTACCCAGGAGACAATGGCACTCTGACATGGTGCATATATCAAGGAATGGTGTAACTAGATAGACATAATCTTTCTTTTCAGTAAGTATTTAACATTCTGTTACGAACAAGTTTCAGCCTAGCTAAAGTGCAACTCATCTTAATACTAATCATCGTAGCCTGAAAGGCTACATGCCCCCTTTTTTCAATTTTGGTTCAACTGCTCCTTCATAAAACTGTTTTTTAAAGGACAGAAGCAGCGTTACATAGGTGCTCAGGTAGCGGAAAGGCTATTTTTAATCTTAACATTAATGTTTTACTGGGATTTAGTATTTGCACATGTGTAGGTGAATCTGTTTTGCTTGCTGGAATGCTTATTTGCATTGCCTGCATTTAAAGCACCGCTCTCCACCAGAGTTTACATACCACATGTTGCTGATCATTCACCAAATAGTTACTAAAGTTACCTTAAATTATTAACATCCCTAAAAAAAAAGGAGCAACCTTATAATTCTAGGGGCACAAAACCTTTCAAGGAATTAATCCTTTCACTCCTGCTGCTATACCACAATGATGGTTGAGTGTCTGATGCCATCTTTATTAAGATAAATTATAATAAAAAAAAATCACCCTTCTGCATCCTTTAAATACTTGCTAGAAACATATAAAGACAGAGAATCCCATTTACACCAGAGGTGTGTTCAGAATTTCTTAAAGTTAACAATAATTTAAACAGCATACAGATTTTCTAAATCATTACCTTCCCATACAAACATAGGGTTTTGTTATATCTTGAAATTTTTCATCAGTTTCTTTTTACTGCCACTGTTACAGCCATTGCCCCTGGTTTATTAAGAAATTACTTGCTCAAATTGTTTATAAAAATACCTATGACTTACTGTAAGGTCAGAAGTAAAAACAAGTTTAAATATCTCATTTGTCTATATCACAAAAATCACACACAGATGATTTGACACAGTTTGCAGCCGCTGTTCAGGCAAGGCCCAGGACTAGAATAGCAAGGGTATTATTGCAGGTCAGAATTGAGGGGTACTGGCAGAACTGCGTGTGGGAAAGCTTGCATAACAGCCACGCTGTGCCAAGCTTTAGCCTTTGTTATTAGTCCCTTTAATGAACGCCATATTCACACAAAATAAAAAAAAAAAAATATGCTGCATATTTTAAGTAGAGTGGATTCAAAACTAAACAATTGGAAGATTCAATGCTACAAGAAAGCCGCACAGTAACTAGTCCCATTCTCCTACAAATGCATTTAATAAAGTAACATGTGAGCAATTTTAAATATTTGATCCTTTTATTACACAGTTGAAACTAAAAAAAAAAAAAAAAAGAAAAAAAGGCAAGCAAGCAAAGCAAGCACTCTGGGAGATGATGAGGCTGTAGTTTTTAAGTAGCGAGTAAAAACAATAGCACCAAGATAACACACTGAAAAACAGAAGCAAGTAACTTTGCAGCTGCGTTAATATAAAATGACATAGCTCCAGTAGTGGAAAAGGCTCTAACACGCTGCCCAGTACTTCATCGCGGATGGCTCTCTAACTAATAGCACTGTGGCAAACTGCTAAGTTGCCTACTAATGTATATTCTTTCCCGCACAAAACATTAATCCCAGTCTTTACAAGAGGGGAGGAGGTGGAGGACTGTGATGCTTTGAAGGAGACCTGTTTTGAGAAACCCTTTTTTAAGTGCATTTTCATCTTTTCTTTTTTCAGTGATCTTCTGCCATACTGGAATGTAAACACCACAGGAATAGACAGAATCTCGAATTAAGGATTTGGATGCCTTTCTTTAGAAGTAATCTTCAAAGAATGTACATCCCAAACATCACAGTGGCTCAACAAGCTCGGAAGCTAGCTACTGCATGTAAAACTGCACAGGTCATACCTAGTGCTTGCTACCAGTTGGTTCCCGAATTGCTACGAAGATAAACAAAAACGCTTTGCATCTTAGCATATTTGACAGGCAAGAGTATCAGGGACAGTAATATTGCTTTAATGGAAGAAAGCCATTCTCTCACAATGGCACTAGTGTACTTATACACACTGTGTTGTTGAATTAAAAGTTAGCTCAGCAGGACTCTAGCTTTATTTCTGTTAGTAGGCATCCACCATCAGTCGTCGACGCTAGTGGAGAGGAAAGGCATGTCTTATTTACAGATGCTATTGTGCAGACTTTAATAATAGTAAATACACAGAAGACAGACTATTGTGGACGGAAAAAATCTTTGCTTTAATGAACTGTCAACTCGTCCATCATAATGTTACCCAACCTAAAACCACCAAATCTGGACAAGCTCTTTGATGATATAAAGCAGGCAAGAGGTTTTGTTCACAGGCAACAAAATGGAAGAGATTGCTGCCATTAAAAATATACTAGCCCATGCTAGCACTAACTGCCACACATTTGTTAGATAATAGCTTGATTTTTTTCCTATGAGAATAGCCTTCTGCAAGAAAGAGACATTTAATCAGAGTGATACATGACATCCAAAAACTGAAACCAAAAATTATGGCGTGAGCTAAAAGCAAGTTGTCTTCCTGAAGGCAGAATACTGGAACATCTTTAAGATTAATTCTGGGAGAGAATTCTGAAAGTCAAATGCTGAAAGATATTGAAAATACATTAATTATGCACAACCCAGGATCTAGGAGAGGTTAAACCCCAACTTGGCAGAAAATTGAATCCTTTTATTTGATACAAACTTTGTACATAGTGATGTTGTGTCCTGCATTCCTAATCTCCCTAGATCTACCAGTGGAGCAAAAGGGCCGCAAGACAAAGGAATCTGAGATTTAGCTGTTCCAGTGTCACCCTGCAAAGAAATTAAATTGAACAGGCACTGTGGAAAATGGCTTCTTGCAACTGTTTGTGGCAGAGGTCAAACCTCAGACCTACCTGGGGCAATTGTCCATCTTGTTCTATCAAACATTTATAACAACTTTCTTAAGTGGGATTCAAGGAAAGGAGACTTTTCACAGTTGCATCTGATGACTCTCTCAGGAACAACTGTCATTCAGGTGCATTAATTTTCTCCATCACCTTAAGCACTAGCCAACCTTTGAAGACACACTACCCTACCTTCTACAGCGCATACTTTCCAGTTTTGCCAGAGCTGAAATTTAATCCACTATATTAATTGTGCATGTATGTGCGTATGTGTGCATTTTAACACTGGGGACCTGTGCTTTCTACTCTGGATAGTCTTAATTTTAATACTTTAACCATTCATATCAGAATGCTCAACATTCTGGAGGCTAATTTTGAATCATCCACATTTTGATTCCCGGAAGGTCCAAGCACTTACTTTTCATTATAAAGTGCAACAATAGCTTTGTTCAGGAAATCAGGTCCTATGTCTCGGAGGATTATTTTTCCAAGAATCAGACACACCAAATAAATGTCATCTTTGGCAAGTGCAATGCAAAATCTACGTATTAGACATGCATTCAATTTCGTTCTACACATAGATACTTAAATGAAGATGAATCTTATACATTTATTAAAGAGTCGATTGGTCTGTTTGATAACACGATGCTCTCCAAAAGGTCACCAATTTGTCTAACCATAGAAACAACCACTAAAGCTGCTAAAGAAGCAGCTTCCCAGAGCAGTAAATTTTGAGGAAGTTCTCCCTCTCCAAGGACCAAGATAATTCCAGAACACAGCCATGAATTCTGTTCTGGTTCAAGGTATGGGAAATTCCTTAAGGTAACAATTTTTCCTTTTCTCAGAATACTAAAGGTCACAGTCTGACACTTTTAATTACGGCAGGAATGTTCAACAGAGTGGGTAACTTCGATAGCTCAAACTGAGGCTGACCTAACAACCTTTGTGTCAGCCAAACACTGCAACCCCACAACTTCATGCTCTCTACTTCCCTAACCCTCCAGAGAAACTCTTGCCATCTTCCCACCCTTTGCCACTGCTCCATGTCCATAGACACACTAAAATTTCCCACTTTCTTCAGCTTTCAACCTTGATCCCCATGTGGGGATGAAGTCAGCTCTCTGGAGTGCTACCAAAGACCCAGAAGGCAGCAGGAGCTGCAACGATAAGCTATCTTTTAATCAGCCAGTCAATCAGCTCTCTCAACCATCAAGTGATGCAAGCACAGTTCTTGGACCAAAATCCTTGGTTCCTACTGTGTCAGACCAGATGATTTAAGAATTTGGTTGCCAGACTTTTCCTTTAGATAACAATAAAGACACTACCGGGAAAATTAAGTATCAACATTCTTCTAAATATACTTTACACTGCTTCTCACATAATGGCAACAGTGCCAGAGGGCTGCTGATGATTTTGTGGATGCTACACGAGCCTTGCAACTTCAGTTCAATTTAAGTAAGGAGAGACTCCTCCACCAAAAGAGTCTTATTCTTAAGCCCAGATGTCCTAGTCTGGAGAAGAAAAGGACATCTGGACAGAGGATGTGTAGACAAACAACATAAAAAGGGAGCACTTAAAACACCTCTTGATTCCACAGCAATTTTGAAAATCTCACTGATTCTTTTTACCAGCTTTCTTAGTAATTTTTAATATCTAAAATTTCAACAAACATTAACTAGAGCAAAATGACAAATTCTAGGAAGTGTGGTTAATGGAAGTGGGCAAGGTGGTCTACTTTCAGGAGGGAATGTGAATGATTCCTGTGGACTGGTCTCATATATAACACAGAAGTTTCACCCAGAACATTGTAAGCATTTAATTCTGAGTTACCTTAAACAACAGACATACGCTTTCATTTCTTTGAGCTACTTCTGCAACACAAATAAACCAGAAAATGGTTTTAAAGGGACAAACAAGATCTCCTAGATGTACACAAGCTTAACCCACTGTACACTGGCTCACAGAATACAACTGTAATAGCTCTAACTAGAGCACTTAGTCTTTTTACTCAAGTTATAGACACTAAAGGTTTCAGTGCTGGAGGGTGCTAGCTCTCTTATCCATGTCAACCAAGGTAACAATTCACAAATAGAAGGTGATGTAACTAGAGCATGTTGTGCTCCACTGATCCTGGCAGATAGTATTGACTCTACCCTCTCACCATCTCCTAGCATGGGGAATATTGCAAGTGAACTTTTTTGCCGATAGACCAGAGACTTTGAAGAACAGCGCTAACCACACAGCAACTCAAATAGAGAAGTATTGAAATTCACTGTTGGAGCAAAAATCATGCTTAACAGCTCCTATCCGACTGCCTAATATGCTTTCCTACAAGACTTCATTTTCCCAGCAGCTGTCTCTACCTGAGACTTTTCAGTCCCATGCAGACAACAATGCAACCCTCTCTTTACCTGAAGCAACTGCTTCAATGTACAACCGCTTATGAATCAAACAGTTGCTAATGGGGAACCAGAGTTCTACCAAAAGACAAGGAAACAGGCAAAGACCACTCAACCTGATTATGGCATTTGGAGATACCATGAAACTTCACTCCTGTTTGAATGCGTATTTTCTAAGACTAGATAAGAAAAAACTATTGCAGCAATTCAAAGCTGACCTCTTGCTTAACAGCGGAAGTATTTCACCAGGGGACTCCTGCATCAAACCATCCACATAGGAAACCTCAAATATATGTTCCTAGAAATACAACCAAAAGGAAAGTTGTTTTCCATGGCTAATCCGTACATAAAGATTAATTTGCTCTAAAGGCCTCAGACCACTTGCTGCCAGCTTTTCCACAATCATGGTATTTATCCAGACACCAGGACTATTTTCAAGAGCAAAACTGTCAAGTGCAGAATCTATTTGCAAATCCCTGTGGGACAGTATCAAAGAAGAAACTGCTGCACAGGTTTTGTGAGCTACATGGTTGAAACTGAAACAGCCTCCCAAAGGGTCAAGAAAAACTGCTTTGCTTAGGGAGCACTCACTGGCTGAACCACTCTGTTGAAAGACAAAGACTATGGCTGGAGGGTAAACTTGGGGTGAGGAATCTGTACTTCAGCCCAGCCAGAGTGAGCAAAACGTGGCAGATGAGTATCAACACAGAAAAATGTTAAAGTCTAACATCTGGGGAAAGCAATCTAAACAGCCACGTACAACACCACTAAATTTGGAAATGGTCTGTAAGCACAGAAAAGAACTCTTAGAATTGACAGTCCTCTGAAATCATCAGTTCAGTAACATACAAAAAAGTAAACACAGCCTTAGTCATCATTTAGAAGACTATTGAGAACAAGATGGGCAGCATCCTTCTGCCACAACAGAAAGCCTTGGTGCACCCATATCTAGCATATTGTGTGCCATTCTGGCCTTGTCTTTCCAAAAGAGAAAGGCCACTGGCCACAGAGTTAGAAGTACTGAAAAGGTCAAATAAAATGATGAGGTAAGTAGAGTGGCTGCTCCACAGGAAAAAACAAAAAATACTTCTTGTCACAAATGTTAGGGATCTCGGGACCATGCTGCCACAGCAGGTGGGGGAGAAAACCAAACTGCAGACTGGACAAGTTTGTAGCCAGAAGATCCATAGATGCATACTATGAGGATTAGGATGTACCCTCCAACATCCCTATGATGACTGTGGGTACAAGGATATTGTGAGGATCACCAAAAGCATTTGGGCTCGCTTGGCCTCTGTAACAAGCACCTCTTGCTGCCAGCATCAGGCAGAAGATGGGGCCGCTGGCCTGGCGCAAGGGCATTTCTTACCAGCCCGCAAACACATGGTGAGACTTTACTCCATCTACATTCATTCAGCCAGACTGGGTCCTCTTCATTTTTTCTAAGCTAATTATTAAAACAAAGGCATATTTATTCACTTTTCATCAATAAATATCATAATGTTTCTTAAAGGTTGTAAAAATCCTTTTAGCCACTCATCAGACAGAGAAGCAAGCCCTGCCTGATCTTCAGAGATGGTAAGTGCCCCTGTTGCACCCACAAGACTCATTAGTAGCAAGAGGTGTGCAGCACCTTTAAAGATCCTCTTCTAATGAATTTCCCAAGGTCATGCTGAAAGTCAGGAGAAGAATCAGGAACGAAGCTCTCTCCAGTGCTTTATCAACAAATTTAATTTTCAGGTGTCATCCATTTTTTTCCTGATATTATGGTCATTCAAGCTCATATTTCACAGATGGACACCTTTTGCTCCAGGCATACACTACTTGATCTATTTTAGAAATCAAGCACAAGATACTCAGATGTGGCCAATCCACACACTCTCAATGCAGGATAATGGTATGCAGAGGTCACTTCGGAGCTATGCAACACCACGGCCTGCTGGAAACTACTTCTGTGGGTCCTATGCACCCAGAACTGTAGCTAGGGTTTACGGGGCACCTTCGCCATTCCCTCTTCTCCCCAGCAACAGCTTTTTCCTCTGCAGAAAAAAAAACAGTGAAGAAAAAGTGGTATAAGAACCTAGAGATCAATGCTCAAACCTTTGGATTCAGATGCTTTAGAGCCAGATGGTACCAGTGTTTTGGCAGTAGTGGGATGTTCTACCAGACAGAATTTGCCCCCAAATCTAGATTATTTATCTGAAAGGGCATTCTGGCATATAAAAACAATTCAACACTATATTTTTACACATGATATCGAACTTCTTTGTTTGCCCCCTTACAGAAATACCAGGAGTCAGATCTCGTCCTGATTTATTAAGGTGAAATTGAAGCGTAGCAAAAATTTAGAAGGTCACTAAGATCCTTAAAAAACACCTGATCACAGAGGCCCATTTAGGAAAGAGAATTACAAGTTCTTTGGCCTCAAGATGCATGACAAAGCTTAATTGCAAAAGCAATGCAAAACAGGCTGAAGGGAGCTGGAAGATAGGTATAAATAATACCCAATTTTTAAAAAGTATTTTGCAGAATGCTTTTGTGATCCTTCACAATCACTTCAGTATCTCAGAAAAAAAATCTGAAGGAAAATGGTAAGGTATCAGTGAACAGAACTGGATTGCTCACCTTCTGGGTAGAAACCCAAGTTTCTCCAAGACAACAAGTTATTACACAAGGAGGAGGAGAAAGTCAGCCTGAAAAACATCTCCTTCCATTGAATATCCACAAACAAATCCACTACAGTAACGCTAGCAGAAAAAGAAGGGGTGGAAAGGATGTGCAGAGTTAACATTAAATTCTGCCTTTATGTGTTTCACAGCGACCCAGGAACACAGGGATTCACATTTCAAACAGGACTGGAAACAAACAGTCCCCAACAGAGTCCTTATGAGCAACAGGAAAAAACAGCCCCCAGAAGACAACGTTGACAGAAGTAATGTCAGCAACTGGTCCTTTCACCCTGACAGACACATGAAGAGGCCCATATGTCCAAAACGGAGGTTTTCTAAAGGAGAAATCTAAAATGTGTTTGGATCATTCAAATATAGAATACTTCAGGCTACAATCATTCTCAGCAAGAGATTTTCCTTAATACTTGTCTACATCTGTCAGCTCATGCTGATACATACTGTAGTTTTATTTTTATTGATTTTAAATTTTAACAATGTCACAAGTTAATTCACAGGTCTTTAGAAGAGACCAACAGTAACTAACTATTCCAACATCTTAATGAACCTACTTCACCAGAAATGAATATCACAATTAGTATATTCATAACTAGGTTTTTTATCATTTTAAGCTGCGCGTAATGTATGCTCTCTCCTGCTCCCCTTCTTCCACTGGAGAGGCAAATAGCCTGTATTTTCCCCTTTATACAAACATCTTCCTATATCTTCCAGGCTTATAATTTTCTATTTCTATAACCTATTTTTTTCAGGTAATGGTGGTGGTCGTGCATGGTGCTTTGCTTGGGAGCCAATTCCATGCTAAATATTGATGCATAGCTTAATTAGGGACTAGTAAAGGAAAATGAAGTGTGGGGAGACCAGATTAACAAAACCAAACAGTGATGATGCAGAATTTGGACCCAAAAAAGCATTTAAAAAATTCTACATGTTTTAATGAGTAATAGTTGTGTGCTTTTTAAACCATTTTGTAGCAATGGCTTCCAGTCATGAAAAGATATGCAATCTCATAAAACGTCTGATATTAGCATGCCTCTTCAAGTGCAAGTGAGTTGTCAATAAGACAATTAAGACAACATCAATAATACACACTGCATGTTATTATCTGCTATTCGAAATCGCAGCCTATCCAAAGATCTCTGGAAACAAAGGGTACATCTGACATTGGCAAAAACACTTTCCCACAAGTGAAATATGTAATTCTGAATGTACGCAATGGCACTGCTACCTGTAAGGGAAAAAATGAATTGCTTTTAAATACAGTATAAATAACTCCTGGTAATGTAAAACCTGGCTCTATAGAAGAAATAGCTACAATAGAAAATTAGCAATCCTGTGCTTAAATCAATCACTTCTATCACATGATCCCAGTCAATAGAAGTACTGAATAAGTGCTATCATTGACCTTAATCAGCCAACAATTGGCACATGGGGATCAGAAATTCTAGTGAGGAAATCAGTTGTCCCTTGTAAATTTTAGGGTTTGGGGAAACCACAGATGTGCAGTCTCCCACAATACCTTTCTGTCCAAAGTGCGCAACATTTTTAACAGGGGGAATGAAGGAAGAACTGAAGCTAAATGAGCAAACTTCCAGCACACGTTTTTTAGGTACAAAACTTAACAGGTGCACATGTACTCCTATTTCACAACTGAAGAATACTCTACTCATTACTCCCCACCGGCCCCCCCTCCCCGAGAACTGTAGCTAGGCATACAATAAAAAGTCTTCAGTGAATTTACTCAGTGGAAATAACCTATCTGGAAGTGAGGGTGATGAAAATCGTGCTGCACAATGATTAATTTGGGCTTTAATCCTGATGCCCCATTTCTTCTGAAGTTGCCATTAAGCTCAAAAGGAGAAAGGACTACATAACTGGGACCTAACGTTTTTATTTATCCACCTCATAAGCTGAATGTGATTTCAGATTGAACAGAATAGATTTCCCTGTAACTAACAGACCAGATATATTCATACAATGTCCTTTTATTGATTTTACTTTCTTCTACCTATTGTTTGCATTTTCCTTTGAAAAACACATAACTGTCATTACACTGTAGATGTCCTTTACAATTATTATATCATTCACTGTTTCTTAACAAAAAATACATGCTTTGCTACAGTGTGCTTTCTAATGAAAGACTCCCCACTAGCCTAACTGGAGTCTAAATTGTTAGAACATACTGTACATTTTTGGGAAAAACAGAAGAAAATTAGACCCTTTTGGAACTGGTCTGTTTGGTTTTGAAATATGCGTCTTTAAAAATTTAGTAAGAGAAAGAAATGGCTAAAGGACAGACTTCATTTTAGACACTTTATAAACAATAAGCCTATTTATATAACTGATCACATAATGAATTTCTAGGCACTTTATGGAATGAAAAGCCTTTTGCACTGGAAAAGTCATATTGCACACAGATTTCAAGTTTCAGAAAATAAATATTCAAAGGGATGTAGCAATAAAAATATATTAAATATTTTTAACCTCCACTGTTCTGAAATTTTACACGGTATCTTCAGCCACAAAGATTTTGTCAAATATCTACTAAGGATAAGTATGCAAGCCACTTTAAGTGCACTGTCATTGTTTACCTTTTTTTTTTTAACTCTTCTTTGATTTATATTTCAATATTTTGTTCCTAAGTTACCATTATGCAAAATACAATTTGTTTTGGATGACTATTTGGAATGTTTACAAGTATTTAATACAATTTACTTAACTATTTTGAAACCAAATGATGTGTTGAATTAAAGAAGGTTCAACACTCAAATTGCCTTCATATGCTCATTTTTCAGCATACTGCACTGACAGCTGAGGAGAGCACATTTTCATTTGTACAGTGTGCATGGTGCTCCACCAGGTTGCACTGATGAAATATGTGATTTTAGAATCTTTTCACAAAAGGAAAACTTTCCGTCATGGAATCAACATTCAATTTATCTATTATTATAGTAGTTACATTTTTGTTTTTAACCTCTGCCTGCATTCATCAGGTAAAAGCTATACTGTTAGCTATAAAGCATACACAGAACTTAAGCTACAGCTTACGAAGTATGAGGCAATGATTCAGCTATCAGAATCAAAAATATTTTCAAATAACCAAATAAGCTTGCACCCAGGAGCAGCTTTCAAAGATATTCATATTTATGCACAGCCAGCTTTTGCCAAAACAGTGATGATCTCAAGTTTTTCAGCTTTTCACCACAACTAAGCCTAAGGGCACAAGAAAGGGGCGAGGTTTATAAAGTAGGAAGCACCCAGACGTAAGTATCTTTGACAGTAAAGCTTCCAGCAGAATCTCAACCAGGTGCAGCCACTTTCATCAGCCAAGTCTGAGATTACTCCCATGCTGACTATCATGTCCTATGAAAATATGAGTTATCTGCATGTACCACAGCAGTGTTCCTCCACATGCTTTGCCCCTGCTGGACAGCCTTCTCAGCATTTCAAACCTGTACACCTAATTACCAAAATTCTCTGAGAATTTACACACATAAATACACAAATATATTTGGTAGATTTTACTTTTTTTTAACTTGACTGTGCTGTTTAATTTCCTGTTAAAAGTGAAAACAATCTTTCAGTCTTTACAGATGGGACAAGGCAGAAGCCTGGGATTTCTGAGGTGTGCTGGAGAGGAGCTGCGTTAGGACTTTCTTCTCTCCCTTTTGGTTTCTACTCAAATCTGTTACTTCTGGTTGTACAGTCAATGCAAGTCAAAGCAAACTAGTTATCTATTGCTCAGATTCAAAACCCAGTTACCAACTGGAAGCCCCTGCATATTCCCAACTGAAACTCTTCAGACAGTTTTGGAAGCTCACCCTTAACGGCACTCCTCAGGATTTGGGTTGGTTGGTTTGTTTAACTAAAGGAAAAGTTCAGATAAAGGGCTTAAATTTCCTATGTAAGGCAGCCATTCTTGGAAGATCTTAGCTCTTGGTAGTGGAAACTGAGTCACAATCTCAGAAGCCCCAGGCAGGATGGAACGTGCTAATGCAGTTTAGGAGATTTCAGTATCACTGAAATCAAAGCTATCCCTTTGATACTCAAAGTCTAAAATAAGCCTGAGCCAAATACTGCCTTGTCATGCATAAACCAAGTTCAGATACTTAAATTTGCATTTCTGTGTGATGGAGCATTCACATTATGGCTATCACTGTGACAGCAGAGCATGTCGTCAACATGGCATCTCTGACTGCTACAGTGAAGAGTCAGGAACTGTTCTGTCTGCAGGTGACAGCCTGAGAGACTCCACACAAATCCAGGTACGGCCAAGCCAGAACTGACAGCAGGGCTGCCTAGAAGAGTGTTGGAGGGTGTCCTAGGGCTTGCCTGATCACCTGAAATTCAGAGGCATTTTTCTGTTACAGAGAAGAAGGTGCCAGGTTGTGCCACTGAAGAAAAAAGTATGTCAGTCTACCAGCCTTAGGCTTTTTGAGTAGGGAGAGTTTTCATGGGGTATCACAGGAACGACTGATTCTAAATCCACGAGGAGCACACGGTCCATGGGGGAAGCAAAGCTGACAATGCTTCAGCTCCTTTCTGAAGATAAAATCTTGGTTCCAGTGAACTCAATGGTAAAAGTCCCTGTGATTGAATGGAGCCAAGATTTCTTGTTAGACTACAAAGCCAGTAGGGAAAACAGAGGCAACAATTTTACTTAATCACTCCTTACATACTTCAATAAGGAGACAGTCTAGTCTTCCCTGTTACTATCAGGGTTCACCTAAGGACAGGGACATGATTTGAAATAAAACAGAGACAAATCCTCTCAGGCACATCTTTCTTTTCTTCCTCTTTTCACGGGAGAGCAGAAACCCTGAAATCTGGGGGCTCACTCAGATTCCATCTTCTCTTGGTGGGTCTGTCACATAGATGAAAACGGACTGCAATTTGATGCATAACCTATGCCGTGCCCCAAGCTGCAGCAGCACTGCATGGTTTCATGTAAGTGACATGTCACAGTCAATAGCAAGTGTGTCAGCTCACTGACAGGCACACAACGTGCGACACCATCCTCCAACACGACTCTTCTGCAGCCTCTGCCTCTCAGGGAGAGCGTAAACAAGGTTTGGTAGCAAGGAGCGCAGAACAGGCATTTTATGGGTTTTTGTCAGTGTTGTGATATGCAGCTGCTTTGGAAAAGTATTACTGCAACCAAGTGTCAAATGTCACTCATGTTTCCACTGTGACTGCGAACATGGTATAGTGCATAAAAACCAAACGTGCTAGTTAAACTATGTAACTCCTGAGCAGTGCCCTCCATTAAATGTAATTGCATTATCTGACAAATAATCAATGTTCAGATGACACTCAAGAGTCCTAACTGCTAATCCTGGGCTAAAACTATCTGATATTTGCCTTCTTTCTGAAGTTTTATACTGTGCCTGTGCTTCAGTATTAGCCCCAAAGGAGAAGCAGCATCACAAATAAGGTCCTGGCTTCCAACATGAATTTGCTAATAGTGCCATTAGAGAGATGAAGAACATAATCTGGTTTTGGACAAAAGAGGGCTCTTAGCCTTTGGTGGGCAGAATGACATAGCACCTTGTTTATATCATTACTTAGGATATTTAGCATGTTAATTTTTCATTCTGTTAGGCTTAATTCTTCAATATTTGGTATAGATCTCTTATTTTACCAGGAGTTCCAACAAGAAGGGAAAGTGCAGTGACTTTGATATCAAGGTCTGCAAAGAAAATTAAAATAGCAAATATTAGTTCAGAACAACCTGTGAGAGTGTAAGAGCTATTTTATATAGCTGTGGACTGCTCTGATCTGAATGCATAGAGGATAGCATTCTCCTGGGATACAATAAACGACTTTTCTCCTATCCTTTCTCCACCTTCCCTTCCTCACTTGGGGCTCCATGTTGGACCTTCCATGGTCCCTGATGTTCTACCTCACCAACACGGGAGTGAGCACCGGTACTCAGGCTCCTGCCTAAGGCCTGGCCACTTGCTACACATATTTGCCATCTTCATCACCTCTGTGTGGTGGGGTACAAAACTCCTCAGAAGTCCTCTGCCTTCCACACTTCCTCTCCTGTAGCCAGTAAGGGCCGAGCAGGGCTACCCTCACAAGACCTGCTTCAGACACCCAGCTTCGTTAGCTTCAGAGCCAAGAGTGGTCACGGGCGATGGGAGCGGCCCTGCTGCTTTAGGTGCCTGAAGTAGTTTTGCTATGGAAAGGAGATGGTGGAACGGCGCCAGACAAGTCTTGGTGGAAAGAACAAGAAAACGAGAAGAGCTTTCCTGCTCTTCACAAAGAAGCAAGGTTCTGTGACGTGAGCTTAAATAACGTTTACATGAACGCTGTATTTGTTTATATTTAATATATCTTTTTCTAAACGTAATTCAAGACCACAGCTATTCTAAAGTATGAAAAGCAAGTCTTCCTTTGAACCACATTTTTAAAAGAACTACTATTCCAGCCAATTTAAAACATAATTATGAGACCACACATGACTTTTGAAATCATACAGATTATTGATGGGAGCAACAGACATTAAAAAAAAAAAAAGGTAATATGGCTCATTGCAGGCTTTCAAAACACTAACACCTAACTCCTAAACTAGCAGAATTCTGACAAGAATTTTCCACTGCTTTGGCTTTTCCTAACTTCAGAGGACCCAATTCAGCAGAGACTAAAGTACATGCTTTAACACTTGACAGTCAGTTTTAGCAAAACAACTAAGCGCATGTTTCAATACCACTGATTCCACACTAATTCAGGATCAAACTCTACTACAGAAATGCTCAGTATAAGATCAACTGAAGCAGTATGGGTGGAGTCGTAATGCTGCACTAGTAAGCTTTTGCACTGAACAGCTTTAATTGACATTCTTTACATGTATGTGAACATCATGTTTATAAAATCTGAAAGAGAGTTCACAAAACAAATGATAAAGAACCACAAACTATTCACAGCTGAAGGAACATACGATCCTCCCCCAAACACTAAAGAATTCTTAAAAGCTACAGAAACTTTTGTTAAAATACAGCCTTCCTTAGAAAATTTAAATGTAAACCACAGGAATAAAAATGTTGACCATAATAAAAAGATGAGACCTTTTTAAAGTTTTCTTATTCTTGTCATATCAATTTCTCAAAGGTAAGTATATTTATTTCTTCTGTAGGTACCTTCCTATGATGCAGTTCTAAGACAGACATGCAAGCATCCTATAAAATACTACAGTATTACTCAGTAATTATTATTTACATCCTCCTTGTGCCCTAGCCAAACTCTGCATACACCTGCTTGTAGAAGGATGGGGCGTCTGTGCCCAGGCAATAGGTGTTTCAGTATGGACTTCAACCGGAGAGCAGCAAGCCCTAATAGAATAATAGGTACCTGGGTTACCTAATCGAAGGGTTTAAGTGTTGGCAATACCGTTGATAATAAACTAATAAGTTAGAAAAGCCTTCTTCACCTAAATGTCCAGCAATGATTGGACTAAATATGGGCTGAAGATTGTTTAGAATTAATGTTGTTCACATTTAAATACAAATTATCTTAGTAGGGTTTTGCATATTGATTGTGCACTGCTGTTAAGTCCTCTTATTTCTATAGAAATAAATGATCCCTACTCAACATATAAAAGCTGTCCTAGTACTAAATAATGATCTCAATAGGGGGCAAATCCTGAATGGAAGTAACTGGAGGGGACTAAATTCTACACTCTGAAAGTAGGTGGCCAAGAAACACCTAGGACCCAAAACAAGGTACAAATGGCTTCCCAGCCTAGCAGAATATTTGGTTTAACGAGGCTGACTTCCATTTTACACAGATGATGCTTTCTGAACAGACCTGTACAAAACACGCACACACGCATCCTAACAGAGGATGGAAAGAGTTCAAGAGGCTCCCTCTCCTTTATTTTTTAACTGATTTCCTATTTCAAATAAGAGCAGATTATGAAAGGAGGAAAAGTTGTCTTCAAATCCAGCTTGAAAAGGCATGTGCAATACTCCTCCTCGCTTTATCTGCCAGCCCTGTTTCTCCTGACAACATGTTTCCCTAGCACTGTGGCAACCCACAGTGAGACCCTGAGAAAATTTTTTGTAGTCAGACTTCTGCTCTGGTACATATACATGTAGCTGGAAGCGTGCTTAAAGCCAATGCTTCTGCTTTGGTTTCCTCTGTTTTGTTCAGCTCCACCACCAGCATCAGAGAGAAAGGTGGAAAGATTTTATGGCACGTTAAAAAAAATATTCAAGGGTATTTTCATTAACAAATCAGAAACTGTAAAATTGTACCGTGATTTTTTTCAAATAATAAAACATTTGCTCCAGAATAAATATAATTAAACCAAGAATAAAAGTACAATTAGTAAAAGATATATGATGTGCCATAACCACAAGCAACAATAAAAACTGTCTGAGGACTTATTTGTAAATCTGTATTTGTAAAGGAGCAACATAAAAAAGAGGGTCTTTCACTCTGATAGGTAGTATTTTATTTGACTCAAATATATGAAACACGTCTTCAAAAGCCCAATCTCCCAACAGAAAATCTCGTCAAAACAAAACATACCCAGAAACATAGTCCCTGTCTGATTAAAAACATCAATATCTTCCTAAAAAGGTACATGAACAAATGTCATGCAGTTGAAGAATATGGACTAGCCAGACTGTTTTTACAGAGGCATCAAATCTACTTTAGATGTTCATACCAGCTATAGAGCAATGAAAACTGTGTTACATTACAGACTATACATGTGTAAACAGTTTTAAATCCTGCTGGTTTTATTAAAAATGTAAATCATAAATTGCAATGCCTTTCCCAATGTCACAGGAAAAGTCTGCATGATAATGTGTTTATTTCCACAACAGAAGTTATCTCATCAAATGCAAGTTATGTCTAACTTCATGGTGGATGTGAATTCACTACAATAGTTGTATTTCTTAAGAGGTTAATAGTGTGAAGTCAGTAAGTTAGTACCATGACATGTGAAGTAGCCAGTCAACAGTTGGTGTTTGAAAGAGGCTGGGATATCACATTTATAAAGCAGTATTTTTTTTTTTTTGCTTGTGTGATGATGACTTCAACTAGAAGCAAGCTAAATTTAACTCGTTCAGATCACACCTGAAAACAAGATACTGAATCATTAACAACTATGGACCCAGTCATTACAGCTTTCATTGAGGTCTTCAATTAGTGAACTCAGTGGTGAACATTGATCATAAAAGCACTGAAAAAGTATTTGCAAGCTCAGGCCCTGTGAAATTCATGATTCTCTAAGAGAAAGTCTTTCACTTTTCAAAGGGTACCTGAGGGTCCCCATTTCTCATTGTCATGGTTTTTGTTTGATTTGGTTTACCTCAAACCAGGACATTCATCTATATGGTAGGTTCATGGTGGCAACAGAGTGACACTGAATGAAGGCAGAAAGTCAGGCAGTGCGGGAAACGGGAGAGGGAGGGACACTCTGGATGCTTGTTCAAGACCCCTCTGTTACTAGTGGCAGAAGGCCCTTGGAGAGGTGCAATGCCTCCTCAGACTGCCTGAGTCCGTATATCCCTGAAGCAGCCATCAATAGCCACTAATTTGTGCTGTCCCCAGAATAATTCTTTGCCACTTATACTGTAAAGCAAATTAAATTAAAATCCAAACTAACTCAACCCTTTCCACAAGCATCTTTTTTAAAAAGAATTTAAGACTCTTCATGCAAAGGGTAACCATCAGCCAATATTTTACCCCTAGGATTTTACTATGCTTAAACTACCAAGGATCTGACTTTATACAGTCTTCGTGTGTAAAATTTCTATGGGTGCCAGCAGTAGCAAAGGTACATAAGGCTTGCAGACACCTCCCCAAATCCACCTCAGCTGTAGAAAGAAGTCTCACAGCACTGCTAGATCAGAGATAACTCAGACCAGTTCTAAATGATTAAGATGGTTTAACCCAACTACAACAGGTATTTACACACAGCTTAAGGGTCTGACTTCAAACCTTTGAAAGTCAACTACGTGGTGCTCATGGTTTTTCCACGGACTTCAAACCTGCTCCTAAGAAACATTCTGGCTAGCATTTTTTGTACTGTTATGACAGTATGTCTTGTCTATACCTTACAAGTATATATAGAAAACACAGTATAATTTTTAAGATCAAATTAGAGAAACACCATTGATGTAGTTTAGATCTTGTAAAAATCAAAGTTGCACAAAAATTGAAGACCAATAAAAATGTTTCCATGAGTCTTTTTTTAATACCATTGAAAACAATTTTTCGTTGTAAACATTTTTGCTAGCCAAGCACTGCAGCATTGTGCAACTGCATGACAGCCAAAGAGAAACTGATGAAAAGCTGACTAGATTGATTTCATTTTTCCAACCGGAGTGAAATACGTAAAAGGAAATAACAAAATGGTGAAGTTATTTTTATATATAAAAAATGTTCACATTTAATAAACTCACATGGAAACTGCACAACCAATAGTAACCGCTTTTGAAATATATCTACAGATCCCTTCAGTTCTGCATGGAAACGAAGGCAACAGTGGGTTCCTGCAGCACCTTTCCCCCACCTCCAGGACCACAGAAACACTCTCTCTGCTGAAGGAGTCAGATCTGAGCCCATCCAAACTCCGTATCGCCCATTCCCTCTCCCCCCTGTGACCTCCCAGGTCTCTGTGTAGAAGTCTGGCAGGGGGTTACTACTGGAACTCAGAGCTATATTTATTCCCTTGGCTCCCATCCATCGCTGTTGCAGAGCAGCCAGAAGGGGAACCAACCAATACAGCATGGGATCTGCCAGAGTTGTGCTGCCAGAGAAGTTAAGAATGAAAGACAGAGGAGACAGAAGCTATCAAAATGAGTATTTCTGTCTCTAAGGAAAGAAGGGTTTCCTCCCTTTGCAGATCCCCCTTCTACAGATGAAGACATTTTTTACTGTCCTTTTTAAGAACTCCCAAAAGAGAAACCTGCTAGTTTCATAGGTCTTCTACATCCCACATGAGTTTCTTCTTAAGAGAAGGAGCACTAACAATGCAATATGCCTTGTGCCTCTAAGGCATTTGTCAGCATTTACACAGCATTTCTCTCACCTCACCTCTACCAGACAGAGTGCCATCAACAACCTCTGCATTGTGCACAGGTCCAAGGTGCTTTCAGTGGAAGGGTCTAACCCCGCTGCCATTGCGCCTCCTACAGATGGACACTTGGTGCTCAGGGGTATGTAGGAATCAGTTAATCAGTTCTGTTCAAACACATAATCCACTGAACAAAATTCCATTTTGAGATGAAAATTCTTTGGGTTGTCAAGATGCGCCCCATCACCTACCGACTTTTATAACCATTGGATTATGAACTTTATGAGAACGGTTTAAAGACGAGTAAGGAACAATTTTCCCATATCACAAATACTTTGAAGGTTACAGAATTTACTCTTGTTCCCCACCAGGACTAAGCTGATACCTTTTGCAACTTTTCAAAAGGAAGAGCCATCAAGGCAACATTAAGAACATGAATGCTCTCACCATACCATGCTCAGCAGCACAGGGTGCAGGGCTCTGCAACAGCATCAAGTTGGACCTAGTCTCTCACATCACACTGGAGTGCTCAAGTCAAAAGTCAGTCCCCTTCTGATCCATGATTATTTAAATTAGAATAGCCTGAAGCAGAAACTTAAAAAGACCAACCCTGGAAGAGCCAAAGTATGGTTATCAGAGCGTTCACCTGGGATGTGAGAAACTTGATTTGAAGAAGCTGATTCAAATCAGATATGAGAGGAAAGATCTGAATCCAGCTCTCCAGTGACCCAGGTGCATTTCATAATCACCAGTCCATAATGAAGTGCAGAGATGCAACTCTCTCATTTTCAGCAGAAATTCAATTGTGGACCTGAGAAATCCTTCGAAGATGCAGCATGTTGATGCAAACTAATGAACTGGCATTCTTCAAATGCAGTAAGAAAATTCCAGCTAGTTCTGGCCAGAAACTATACTTCTAAATTTGGAAAGCACCTAGCATGCCAAAGACACTACCAAAACAAGCAATAGATTGAAATTCTAATCCAGAAGTAGTTGTGGATTTCCTACTGCTCATTTACCTAAGAGCATGTCTATTTATCGCATACACATGCATATAGCTTTTTGTATTCAAGTAAAAGAAAGATGCTTGAACATTTGTTCTTTAAAACAATCAGGAATATTTTAGAGTATCCGAGCTATTTTAGAAGAAATTTTATGGTAAAATCCAAAGAAGGGAGTAGTGAGAGCAGGAGAGTTTTGTTAGCTGGTATTATGGTACTAATAAAGATGCTGAGTTATCTTCTACCAGTAATTTTATTAGCCCTAAGAAGAATTACACTCCTATGGCAATATCTCAATGAATCAATGAAGAAGAGATCCTTTAAAAAGGCAATAAATAGTCATTTTATTATACATTTCAATTTTGGGTTGCCTATAACCTTTGCATTTTTTAAACTCTAAAGGTTGGATTTCTTTTTATATTTGAAATAATGAAACAAGAAAAAGTTTAACCAGGACCTCTTTTTGAGAACATCAGGATTTGTACTGAGTTTGCAAACAGTGGAGTTTCAAAATGTATTTACAGTGAGACTAGGAATCAGACAAGACTTACCTGGTATGGAAGGGAAGTTTTACCTACTGACTCAGTCCTACCCCAACTGAAATAAGAGGAGCAGAATTGGATCCTAGAAATCACATCGAAATCAACCAAAATTTTGCTAACCTTTATGCACTTTCCTCTGAGAGGAGAGACACATCGTTTCCCTCAAAAACATGGGATATATTCCGACAAAACAAAGGTTCAATGAAAAGCTACTTACAGCAGCAGTTTCAAAACTAGTGTTCCTTTCCAACATCAAGTCAACCCTCAATATTGAAAAAACTTAGAAGTTATCACATGGATTGAAACCCATGAAAATGTTCCTGCAAACCCTTGAGAAAAATAAAAAAAAACCAAAACCCAAACAGAGCTTGTCTACATGTGGGGTTATTTTCAGAACTGAGGGAAACACCTATCAAAAATCCCTGGCCACTGGAGCAGAAGGCAGTTTCTGCTTCTCCTGTCAATTATAAACTAATGCCAGAGAAGGCAAGATTTCTCCCTAGTTCGCTCAATCGACATTTCACTGTCACATCACTCCCTCAAATAAAACTAGGACCAAAATCAAATCTTTGCACTGCTCTATGTTTTAATATGTCTACGGACGGACCCCTGAAGAAAAAACTTGTGTAGATCTAGAGAGCCAATGTTAACAAACACATGTGAAAATAAAATGTAACCATCCATGCAGAGCTATCAAAAGAAATGTTAGGAAATTAACATCCAGCCCACCATGTTAGCCTTTGTTAATAGAAACCTGACTTTACACCTCCTTGCTTTCTTCACCCTAGCTCTCACATGTTCTTTCTCGAGAAACAAACCTAGTCTTCCCTTGAACTCATTTATCCTTTCCTTGCTGGTAATTTATTCCATATGTTTATTATCCTTTGCATGAAGTAACTCTGCCTGAGTTTCCTATTTACCCATGCTTTTCTAAATTTCAGATTAAAGGAACCGATCTATATCTATCTAGATCTACCATTGATATTCCAATGACAAGATTGATGGTAACAATGTCTGCACAAGTCTACAGAGACCAACTTATGAGAGTGAAATAAAATAATGTTAATAGAATATGCTATCATTTAGAAAAATAAATGTAAGGCCAGCCTGGCAACCTAGCACAGTGCTGTCGCGTGGGTTACCAGGGCTAATTCCCAGATCAGCAGGGGCCACAACTACGGAGGAAGCAATACACATAGCCCTGTTGTGACCGAGCAGACTGTGGTACTTGATAGCAACCCCTTTGTAGCATCGATGAGCTCAACAGGGCTCACATCCTCCTCACAAAGAACCACAGTGACTGCAGCAGAATATCCCAAAGGCATAAAAAAAGGAGAAAAAGTTTGTAACAGTGCTTATCACAGTTTAAAAAAAATCATAAAAGCAACTATAACGAAATTCACATTAAGGCTGAAACAAGCTTATTACAAAAGGAAGAATCAGGGCTGCCATTTATCCCTTTGCACCATGATACCATGACCCATTTTAAGACTGACGGCAAGGAAGGCTCCCCGAGACACCCCTGGCTGCCCCCAGGCAGAGCAGGGGCCATGGGCAGCCCCCCGGCAGCCAACCTCCCCTGCGCCTCTACTCAGACCCTGCGGGTGATAAACTCACACTCTCCTTTTTCTTCCCCTCTCTTGCTTCTCCTGTTCACAAAACTGAGGCAGTAGCCCTTCCCCGGCACTGTGGGTAGCCCACTTGGGATAACCCCTGCCTGATCTTTGCTGACTTCCATCCTCCCAGCAAGCGCTCACTCCCTCTGGAAGTCCGAGATGCCTACAGCTGGACAGTTTAACACTAACGCATCAAAAACCAGCAGCTGGTTTGAAGAAGCTAGCTCTGTTGCTTGCCCCACGCTATGGAGTGCTATCAAAGCCATCATCATTATTTTCAGGCACTGCTACCTGCAGAACTCTTTGTTAATGTCCTACCATGATAGGCAGCACTGCTTTTTTTCATAACATGACAAATAGTTGTAAGGAATTACCTAATTTTGCTTTTGGTTACATGAGTCTCAAATACTGCAGTGCACAATGGAGAAAAGAACAGATACTGAGGCTGTTGTGGCTATTTTAGTTCTGTTTTCTTGATCTGTGTTTAAAAGACAGTCAGATTATAACAAAATTGTTTGTCTTTAATATAGTTCAACTTGACCTGATGAACCCATCTCTTTAGAAAACAATCTCACATGGAGTATTTAGATTAGGACCTCTAAAAAACAGTGACTTCAAAATACTTTCAAGGCCCCATCTTACAATTTTTAAAAGATACAGACAACTAGGCTAATTATAATTACTCCTCTATAATTCTTTTGCTTTTTTGGATGCATCTGGTTATCTAGTAAGATGCACCTGAAAATTAGAGCAAATTTAAATATAAGGGAAAGGTGCCAAATTCAGAATACTGGAAGAATCTTCCCTCTGGGAACGTGTTTAGTCACAGAATTGGTGCAGTTGGGCAGAGGCAACCCAAATCCCTCCTTGCTACTCTATTCCTGTGACTCTTTCCTGATCTGGATCTCTGCTACCTCCGAAAAGATGCTTCAAATCTCTCACTCCGTGCTTGGCTTCATTGCTTAACCTGCCAATAAGAGTGAAAATGTCACAGCAGTTATTGTGATCCACTCAGATTCAGACAGAAACTACTCAGTTATTTCACATTAAGCAAAAAACATCCATCAGATCATTACAATTTTCACTTGTTTCTATGCAGGGCCAGACTGATCATAAAAAGTTCATACTCTGTATTTGACCACACAACTGGAAGCTAGAACTGCACGTCCGTACAATAACCCTAAGATCACCCAATTAAGCATCTCAGAATTATTTTACTTCTACATATTTTCTTTCGGTAGCTCATCCTTTTTTCCTCTTCTGCAAACATCTGTGCCCGGAGTGTCTTTACTACAGAAATTTGGCTTTCCATCTACAGTTGCCAGAAATATGTTTATTCATGTTTCCATAAAAGAAAGAATATATATTCTATTTTTTCATCTATGTTCTCCTTCCCTAAATCCAAATAGCTTGCACCTCTGAAACAGACACATAAAATGGCTCAAAAAGGATGGGGTAAAGAATAAGGCAAAAAATGCAAGGTGTGAATGACAGGACCGAAAAATGGCTTTTCAAGATCATACTGCTTTTAGCATTCTGAAGAGCCGATATACATCTATTCAGGTATCCGAGAGAAATTCAGAGATTAAAATTTAAATTTACTTACAAATCCTGTTAAAACACACTAAATCAGAAGATACTAAAAAGCTTTAATTGTCCTCATTCAAACCAGAAAAATAAATCTATTTATGGCTTTCTTTTCCATTTTTTATAAAGTTCGTATAAATCCATGAGCTTTTTTTATGCATTTTTTTTTTTACTCAAGGCACTCTAAAAACACCTGTGCAATTCAAAGTCAACTTTAAGCAAAAAATCAACATTTGGAAAAATGACTTCTACTGATTTCCTACACTTGATGAAACTTGTGCTTCGCAGGGAATAAGCACAGCCCATTTTAATGGACTAGTGGATTTTCTGCGTCTGTTCTAACACAAATCTCTCTGGTCACCTAAGGGTCCCATGGTGGGTAAACAACCTAATGTGTCAGCTTTCTGTACCGAAGATCACAATTTCTGATCTCAGCACTGTCTTCATTGCTGCAAGCAAAACAGTGGTACTGATGTTGCAACTTCCAGGCTACTCTCTTCTGATAATGAATGGGTTGGGTTATTGGCCTCTAGCATGGACAAAAATATGACAATCAGCCTCTTCATTGTATAAAAGTCTACAGTGAAGACAGTGCCAGACAACTTGCTGAGTATTAGAGCTCAAATATGTCCAGAAGTCGAAAAGCCCGTAGGACAATTCCTTCTTCTTCTTTACAATTGTTAAAGTCATAGTCAATTTATTAGAAGTGTTTTAATATAGTATTTCCATCGTAGCAACTTGTATCTTCAGGAACTCATTTGCAAAACACAGCTTTAGCATGCGACTATTTTAGATACATTCCCTGCAAATGTAATAGAGAGACTAACCTTTCTTACATCTGCAGTTGTTAATTGTCATCATTTGAACAGCAAATGAAAACAAAGTTTGAGCCACTGGCACTTTAAAAAAAAAACGTATTAAATCTCATTTACCTGCAGTGATAGAAATTCAAAGTCATAAGCAAAACCTGAAGACAGAGCAGATATGAGAAAGTGCACCCAACTGCAGGGTTTAGCAACTGTAGCAAGACTCTCTTCTAGTGCACGTTCTGAAACAGCAATCGATTCTCTAAGCACTTGTTACCAAACTGGAAACATTTTCTTTCTACGACATTCTGAAAACTTTAAACAACTCATTTATGATTCTTTTCTTCAAAAGATTAACAGCACATCCACTAGAAGATGAATTAAAAATAAAATTAAAAAAAAGGATGGCAGAAAGGGAAAAACAGAACAGACTAGGACAAACATCTCAAGCTATTTACAAATATTTTTATAATGACTAGAAATCGTAGAGCCCTCTTTAGCTGTCTAGCTTAAAAAAAATAATAACAAAAAAAAAACAAACGAGCCAAAAAAATGCATCAGCTGTTGACTGAACACAGGGCCTGATTTTCAAAGCTGCTGAGCACCCACAACTCCATCTGAAGTCGGTAGAAGTGATGAGTGCTCAGCAGCTCTGCAAATCAGGCCCCAACTATACAGGGGTCTACTAGCAGCCTAGCAGAAGTGTTATTTAGGGAAGGGGTTCTGTTGCAGAAACGAGGAGGTTCAAAGTAATCTGTCAGAGAAGCGCTGCTACGTTCGTGAGTCGTAAAGCTGGCTAGCTCTCATCTATGGGAAAAAGTTAATTCATAGGGCTCATAGGGCTTGCATTTGTCAAGGAGCAGGACGTCAATGCTATCATTATCAGGCAAATCAGCCAGGCGTTTAATGGTAGAATCAGGAGACATTTGCTCTCCACTATCAGAATGACATCATAACTAAAGCAGCCTTCGGCGAGGGGGGAGAGCCGGGGCAAGGCTTGGGCTGCGCGCAGACTTTGCACTTCTGCTCGGCTCGCCCCACCGATCGCTGCTCCCCTTCCCCAGGAGGCAACGCTTTCAGCTGCCTTCGCTCCACAACTTTGTCCTCGCAGCATCTGAAACACCGGCATCTGATTTTACAAAATACTTTGAAACCTGCCCGATGCAAAACTGCGATATTGTAAGCCAGCCACTCGGTTAAGAGGGGATGGGTTTTACACATAATCTACAAATTCACTCTGAAAATTTCTGGCGTTTTTAATTACTTCAGTCTTCTTCATCCTCCATCAAATGGGGGACACACACGCATTAAAAAGCTAGTTGTCTCTATGATTTAAGAAGTAACAGCTTAGTTAACTAAGTCGATTTTTAAGCGCACACAAACACATAGACACACAATCTTTGAACAGTCTGAACTATTTAGTGATCATCCAGTCAATGATCAGAAACATAACAGCAACACACATTTCCCTTCCACAGCAGCTGTAATTATACAACTCAAACAGCACGAATTACAAACTGTTAATCTATTTTCTCTCAAAATATCACTACAGGTACACAGGCACGGTAGAAAATCCTCACCTTGTATAAGAACTGTGAGGGAAAAAGTTATGAAAGCAGACAGAAAACCTAAAATCCCTGAGGCTACAAAAAAATCCCGCTATTGAGAAATAACCCAAGAGACCACATAGGGAATGTACAGCTTTCAGAAGCACTTCTCATCTTATTTGCACTTAACCTATTGATGTACTTATGCAGGTCACTTACTTTTCGGATATGTTTGAACCCTTTATAATCATGCAGATCGCCGCGGTTTTCACTTGGGCTTTTGTTTTTTTGGTTTGGTTTGGTTTTTTGCAAACAAGTTTCATTTAAAAAAGATCCAATTATGCAAATCTGCTCCCGGATAGGTAGTGAATATTCAATATGACGGTGATACTGTAATACTTCAATGCAACGCACTGTACTGGACAGATTTATGAGGCAACGTCACTACTACGCTCTGGTCCTCGCTGAAGCATCTTGAAGTTAATTAAAGCTGCAATGTCCACTTTTCCAGCCACCCTCCTCATTCAGGTTTACTATTTCAACATCAAACCAGCAAGGGGCCTCCCCCCTCTCTCCGTACATTTAAGCAGCCTTCCAGAGTCAATGAACAATGAACAAAGATTTGAGTGATAGGAAGGGGGGGAGAGAGAGAAAAAAAAAAAATCTCCACAGGAATAATCAAATCCGGTTTAAACAAGTAAAAATATAGTTTCTAATATTAAACTAGAAAAGAAAACATTCTTCTCCAAGCGAACGTGCAGAGGCGCTTAGCCAACCCCTTCAGAAAGGGTCTAAAAGCAGCCAGTCCTTTTTATTTCGAGCAGTGAATGAGCCCAAACAAGGCTTCTAAACTTAATTATGACACTTAAAATAGTCTTTTTCCACATAAGCGGGTAGGCTCGCCGCTGCTATCTGTATCAACCGGTCAAATCAGCTCAGCAAACACGGCCCCTGTTGGATTTATTTTAAACTGCACGGGCGGGGG
>VZSZ01010485.1:704948-731406 GCA_013398815.1 Ibidorhyncha struthersii
AAAAAGTTTATGTTTGTGGCAATTCCCACAGGGACTATGGAATTGCAGAGGAAGAGGTATAGGTTAATTTAGCTCTTCCTAAACACTGGACTTAAACGTACCCATCTTTTATAATCCCTAGCCTCTCTTTCTGGATTCCGTGGTCCAATCCCACAGCTGCAGGTTAGGGGCTTGATATTAATAGCCCTAAAGGTGCAATAGGACTTTTTTTTTTTTCCCCTAGAACTGCAGTAAATTAACTTTCTATAAGAACTGAAAAATTAGCGAGATTTTTCCAATTGATTTTTAAGTGAAGTTTATAAATAGTTGTTCAGAGCTATTCAACGTTTAAAAAAAAAAAAAAAAAGATTCCCATGCCTATACGAAAAAGTTTAGGAATTCACTCTGCATTTTCCAATTTGATGTGTCTGAAATTCTCTTTGAACAAATTCCAAAATACAAGTTTTTTCTATAGAAATTAGCATAGCAATCACATCAATAATATCACTATCTCTATGGGAATGATAACTGGAGCAGTGGGGGTGTTCTTTATTTCAATTCTTCGTGGATCAACTGATTATATTCTGTCTTCTTTTGAACTTGTTATTGTAAGTCAAGTGATTCTTTATAAGTGACAGCCCTGACAAAGAGACGAGGATGGGAAAGCAGGTCGAAAGGAAGTCGCCATATGGACTTTAAAAAAGGCACTTTTTAAACAAGATAATGGGGAAATGGATGTTGCCTTTTAACCCTGTCAAGGCTGAACGTTATTAGCAGTCTCATAAAAGAACGAGCTATACCTTTTTTTAAAAATATCAGATTTCACCTTATGATTTCCATAAGCTAGGGCTTCAGAATACAAGCCACATAGGAGGCGATGGCGTTTCAGAGGCAGGGGCCAAATCAAGCACCTGGAATCACTGGCGAGCAGATTTCAGAGCACCGCACAAAGAGTTACAGGAGAATGAGAGCTCAGGAAAACCCCATGGTTCTTTTTCCTGAGACAATGATAAGAATATTGACTAGAGATAGGTGAAACAGCAACAGACAGCAGAGGAGCTTGAGACATCTAACTGGGATTTCCTGTTCCTCTGGCGTAAGTGCATCATGCTCATTTAGTGACAACGAACGGAGTGAAAACGAAGCATGAGCATGAGGGCTTTGGCTCTGATCCTTGCAAAAATTAAAGTATTTCTCCTCCCCTCTCTCTTCTGGAGGGAACAGGAATTTCCCTCCAGAAACCTTCAAGTGGACAAAGATTAAGAAGCGTCTCCCAGGAAGCTGAGATTAAGCACTAAACCCTCGCTAAACTGAGGGCAGAGCTGTGGCCCACCACTGGTGAATGTCCAGACAATTCTATTTTTTTTTTTCACAGTCAGTTGGATGGTTCAGATGACCATCCAACTCAACTCTACAGGAAGAAAATGTCAACCAAAGACTTCTCAAAACCTGGAAGGGCGGGCTGCTATGGGCAGGCAATAGTGCTCTCAGAGGAGGATGCTGTTAATGAGACTAATCAAAATTCTTTTCCCCAGGGCCTTATAGGCATGAAAATTTGGGCTGGAGTGGCCAAGCCTTCCCCAAACGTACTGTGAAGAGATAATGCAGGTCCATGAGCTGAGTACATGCTAAAGACAAGAGACCTCCAAATTTTATTGACTCAATGACAGGCTCCAGCACCTAAGCAATGTATGCTGGTCAGATGGGATTCAGAAGATCTCTGATGTGAGCTCAGGCAGATGTTGCTCCATCCTCTCTCGGAATTCATAATATTCCCAAACACCACCAGCACTTTTGTAGTTCCCTCCAGTATTCCTTCCTATTCCTCCCCAACTTTTCAGTGCTGTTCCTTTCTCCTCCTCTTGCATCCAAAGAAAGGTCTTCTCTCTTCAAAGCCTTCGTGTCCTCTTAACTGTCCCCAGCTATTTCTCTAGCTTCTTTGGTTGATTTTACTCCCTTCTGTACCTCCGTGAGTAGGCAGGAATACATTGCTGCTTTAAAAGCAGGCAAAAACACTACAGAGGAGAGAGCGAAAGAGCAGGAGAGATTATTTGCCATACTCTGCAAAGTTCTTCCACTGTCTTAGACCATAGTGGGCACCTTCTCAGGGAGTGGGAGCTATCAGCTACAGACTTATCAAACCTCAAAAAGCAGGATGAGAGGAAACGAGAGCCGAGTTCTTTGGCCAGGCAACATTACCTTTCCCCGTGATTTCTACCTTTGTGGAATGACAGCCTTTCGGAAGATCTCACTTGAGACAGACGTACATAAGAGGGAACAAAGTCCCAAATCTCACAAGTTTGATGAATCCAACATAAAGCCCAGGTTGGAGGAGTATTTTATGAGGCTTTACAAAGAAAAATAGCAAAAGACAAGTGGTCATACAGTAATTTACACAATGGGTGGGGGAGAAACGTTAGCTTTATATATTTAAATATTTATAAGTTGTTTGCTTTATGAGGAAGGACTGAGGAATAATCCTGCCTTTGTTCTTAAAAAGTGTGATCAGCATTTCCTTCCTACAGAGAGGTGATAAGCAACTGGGCATTCTTTTAACAAAGGCTGCAGAAGCCCATTGAAAGCTTAATGCCTTTAGGAGGGGGTCTCTTTTCTGAGGAAGAGCAGAACATCAGGTCTTTAATATTGATAAGGAAAAGCACATAAAAGGAATCATCTAATAGCAGGGACTTTAAATAAGGAATTTCAGAAAACTTACAGTAAATGTTTCAGCAAACTCTTGAACAGGTGGTGCGATCTACATGGAAGTCTGAGCCAGTGAAAACACAAGTCATCCAGCAAGAAAGTCGCTGAAGCATGGTTCAAGAAGACATAAATAAAACACTTTCACAGGAAAAAGGGAAACCCCTTCCAAAACGCCTGTTACAAACATGGGGGTTTCCTGGGCAGAACCCCAGCAAACTGACAAGGTGGATGGAGGTTTTCCGACTTGTACAGACAGTGTAAGAAAGCTACCTGGAAAAAGGACTCTGAGATCCCAGCTTTCAAAACAGACCAGAGGCAGAACCCATTTGAGAACAAGCTATTTCCCAGGTGCCATGACCAAAATAAGTGTCTCTGAATAGATTTGATCAGCAAATATTGTATATAGCAGGGATTCAGTGGCAGAGGTAATCAGAATTGGGGGGGCGGGGGGGAAGGCTTTTTAGGAGATAAATCTGCATCCTCAATATAGCAGTCAACTGTCATTGAGCCTGACACCACAAATAATGTGGGTCAACTAAAAGCATATACTAAGGCCAGGAATCTATGTTGGCCACTTTTTATCACAAAGTCATTGCAACAATTCATCACAACACACCCACCAAGAAAGGATCCAAAAGAAAGTACAAAATGGACAGCAGGAAGATGTGCAATGGAAAGCAGCATCTAAAGTGGGGCCAGTGTGCAGCTCCCTCTTACAGCACTGGCAGTGCTGACCCTTTTCCTTTACAAAACAAGGGCGGAACTGGAATGAAGAGGAAAAGTCCTTCAAAGTATTATTGAGACTGACAGACTGGTAGATGGCTTTGGAGCTTTCTATGGACAAAAGTGGTCACCTTTGTATTTCTATAGAACAGAAGAAGCTGAGTAAAGTGGTAAAAAAGAAAGGTTCCTTTTTTTTCCCCCAAAGCGAAAGACATTTTTTACATTAAATAGTGAACAATGTTCTCAATAGATCCACCTAGTGGAATCGAACAAATTCTGCTTCCAGAATAAAGACACGGCTTTTATAACCCCATGCAAGACATACTTCTGTGACCGTCTCCCATTCAGCACAACAGGGGCTCAGATATCCTCCGAAAGAGCAAGAGTGAAAGGTGCAGTAAGTCTCAGTACAAGCACAAGATCAGGAGACAACTGTTGCTCCAGGATTTAAACTTTAACGTTTAAATTTATGTGGGATTGGTATAGCGGGTCTACTTCCCCAGCTGTAATCAATAAGAATTATGATTGACCAAGAGGAGAAAGTGCTGGGAATAATACCCAAAATAATAGCTGAACTTCAACTTGGAAGTGCGTTAGCACTGACCTAGCTCTTGGAGCAAATTCACAAATAACCTGTTCTCAGGCTGTCAGAGCTCTTCAGGAGCTATTTAAAAGATATGGTGAGATCTAATCTCTGAGATAAAACTCAAGAATAAGTTTTTGGGGTAAGCATTTCTTCTTACTCAACTGATCTAACCAATATACCACTTTGCACCAGTTTCCTTAAACTTCTCCCATTTCTTTCCACCCTCATCCCAAAGATCACAGCAAACCCTACGCTTCTAATGATTCTAATCTTGTGGCTCGCCCCAGCACTCAGGCCACTTTCCCTTATTGATGAACACCAATATTCCGGTTGCTTTGACGAATCCCCTGTTCCACCCCAGTACTCCCTTCCCTCTGCTGGTGGCACGCAGCCTTGCCCGCAACCCTGCCTGCAGCTCCGTCCCGGCACACGGGCTGCCCTCACGGGTGCCTCCCCGGTCGCCTCAGACATCGCCATGTTTAAGCCGTTGTGCTATCAGAAAATTTGCGGATTAACACCTAAAGCAAACAGCTAAATTTTAAGGATCTGCTGAAGATATTTATGTATATCTTACCTTTTAAACTACAGATTCACAATTTAAGCCCCACATTACAGTAGTTAAGGCTGTGACACCAGTGCTGCCTTCACCATCCGGCTCTGCCTCGGCCCGTCTGTGAGGCACATTGCTCACCTGTGGCAGAGCGTCCTGCGCACAGGCGGGGGCTGTTCCCAGGGGTAAATACCTCACGCTTGGTGGGTGCCAACAGCAGCAAACGCTGCAATGTATTTGATGTTTGCTGAACTGTAATACTGCCTCATATACAGCTGCTTCGGTAGGTGCCGGTGTCTGGCAGAAATACCTTGTCTCCATCAGTTTGGTGACTCTGGCTGGAGAAAGTCTGGCATATTTTGGGAGGATATTAAGGATCAGAGGTCCCTGGCAGACCATGAGCCACCTTTGGGGAGGTTTTCCCAAATGATTCAGTGAGCAAAACCGTCCCTCCTCAGTGGTCCACGCACGGGCTGTGCTGTGAGGTGGCCTCAAAGATGGCGCTCCCCCTTTACCTCAGCAGCCCCCTGCCCCAGGCAATCCCAGGGGGTGGCTGCCCCCCAGCTAAGGCCTGTCCTCGGGTCCTGCCATGATGGCAGCGCTGTCCCCACAGGCTGGGCCATGCCAGCACCAGGGCTGTCCCTGGCAGCAGCTCCTCACGGTCATGGCAGCCAAGAAATGCCGCCACCGCCCTGCCGGCATGGGGAGGGAGAGGACTGAGAGACTTGGGGTCAGGGCAGAGCTCACCAGCAGCTTTACTTCAAAACGCAGCCGTCCTGTCCCCGCCGAGCTGAAGCACGGCGCCCTGCCCTCAGCCCACAGGGGCACGGTGGCGGCACAGCCAGCACGGCATGCCTGAGGGCACTCGCCTCCTGCCCCCGCCTACCCCCAGGGACACCGCTCGGGGGATACATAACAAGCTCTCTTTAAAAACAAAAATAATCCTAGAGCTCTTACTAACTGCTGCTGCTATGCATGTCTGAAAAGCCACAATTTATGCCCAGTGGGCTGTTGTACCCTTACCACAAACATCAGCTCTTCAATTCAAGCCATAGCAGCCACCGGGCTTTCCTCCTTCCACCTTCCCCGTCCAGGCACTCCGCAGCGTGGCCATGCCCAGGGCAGCCGGGGCGCACACCCACACAGAGGGTCCCCAGCTGGGCACCGGTGGAGGGAGGGCAGGGGACAGCGGGGGGACTGGAGCCAGGGGGACGCGAGACACCCAGCGCGGCCCTGGCAAGCATGGGGTGGTACCGGCACCTGCAGAGATGCAGGATTGTTGCTTTGCCTCCAGGAGTTGTTTTTATCAATTCCAAATAATACGTGTGTCTCCGTTGTTTTTTCTTTTCCCCTAACTAGCATTAATGAACTCGCTAGTCTCTTTTTGCTGGTTTTGCCCACTTGGCCGAGCTCTACCGCTGCATCTGCCCTTCGAGAGGGTCACTCTATATGTCCAGGTACATTGGCACAGGACCAAAAAAACCTACTAAAACGATGCCTGAGAGTATGAAAAATAATTTCCTGGAGGGAGTCACTACTCTGCCTCCTCTGCCCCCCCGGCTTTGCCATTGGGGAGGCTCCAGCGGCAGCGCGGCACCTCCTCCAGCCTCGGCTGGCCGGCAGGAGAGGGACAGTGCCAGGCGAGCATGGGGACCGCGCTCACCCGCTGGCAATGCACCGTGCTGCGCCGCAGCTTCTCTTGCAGGGTCGACTTCTGAGACCGCTAATAAAGCAGAGAGGAACTATCTCACAACCTCACAGGAGACTGGACACTTGAAAGGGATTTAGGCAACGTCCCTGGAGAGCTGCAGAGGCTCTGGGAGCAGGACAAAGGACTGCGCCGGCTATGATATGTATGTGAAAAATATACATCAATACAGAGTGACACCAGTGCAGAGCACAACATCTGAAAAACTGATGAAGTGGAGAGCTCTCTGTGTAATGCAAAGCACCTGAATGATGTGTGTACACACAAAGATTTGTTCAGCTCTGCTCATATCCAGCCCTCTTGGACAGTTGGATTTGATTTGCCATTTTCCTGCCAAAATATTGTTGCTGTACCTCAGCACCTGGCCTTTCTTCAAAGACATTGCGTACGACTCTCCTGTCCTCACCTAAACCAGTCCAGAATATGAGTTCAGGAGAGGTTAACGGGACCATATTTAATAACAAACACGTTTCTAATAATTTAAACCCACAAAAATAAAGACTTCTTGTTGCTTTCAAAATTTCCTCTGTTTCCATAACTCTGCTCATATATAGCGGTTTCCCCACCTGTTTCTATCCATCCTTGAAATGAAGACTGCTATAATCAACATACTAGCTTAGAATGAGAGGGTCACACAACATGAAACCAATTAACTCTGTCTGCACAGCCAGCAGAGGGAGGCAAAGAGTATAATTATTTCGGCTTACATAATTTTAAACAGAATTTTAAGGATTTCTTAACCAAATGCAAAACTGGTTTCCTAAAAGGTAAGACTTTAAACAGTTGAGCATTCACCACTCCTTCTAGCTATGTATATTTACCCCATGTAGGAGAAAGAGTGTAAACAGGATGGAAACTTCCAAGTTAAAAATTAAATTATGGAAGAAAAAGCAGGAAGTTAAAGGGATGAAAGGAAAAACTCAGGTATTCTTATGCCCTACAAATCAGCAATAACCAAAACAAACAAAACAAGGCTCCTTATTTTCCAGTTTGATAGGAATTCTATGAAAGCCTCAGAGAATTCAAACAACTTACCCATTTTCCAGGAACATTGCAGGTTTAGGACTCTTTTTCTTATTATTCCATTTTCTCTTTGTGTTGGATTCAAACTTCAACTGATGATGCTATTTATGAGCATCATTTCCAGATATAAGTTACAAACTGGAAGAGCCCTCAAGGGTCACAAGGCATGAGCATGTATCGCCATGTTGGTTTACACCTCTTTAGCCAGGACTTGTCATTCTGAAATCCTACAGATGTGCTAACAGCTGCAGAGGTGGGTGAGGAGCCGGAGCTTCCCGCTTGCTGGAGCCGTGCCAAGGGAGCATCGCCTACAGCACTACCGAGGGAGGTATGGCTGAGACAGGATAGATCTCAATTCACAAAGAATGGGAGCCACGGCATGGGGTAACCTGCTGTCCCCACAGAGGTGGTTTGCATGGGGCTTCTGAGCCCACACTGCCAAACTACATTTGTAAAAAATGCAAGGGTTTTTTCCTGTTTCCACAGTAATTTAAGCTAGAAGCAAATTCTCAAAAGCAGAATGATGCACCAAGCAAAATCAGTGAAGCTCAAAGACTGTGCAAATTGCACAGAGGTGTGAATAGGACTTGTTATGTCTTTTTAGGCATCAAAATATACCTAACAATGTGTTTCCAACCAAGCTCACATGCATTTTAAGATGAGCTGCACCCTTTTACCTCCTGTATGCCCTGTGCTTGTACTAGCCAATATATGAGTGGCAACATAGGTTTGAGGTATGTCTGTGCAAATGGGCTCATGTTACTTCTGCAGTCTGGGTTTTGCAAGCATTGCATTATGGTAATTCATTTCCAGAATATGGCCCACTGGGCAAAACTTAGGTGACACTCGTGAAAATCTTGAATAAATCCTTGGAAGCTAAAACTAATCACCACTTTAGAAATCCAAAGGTGATGAGCTTATCTGGTTAATAATAAGCTTTTTAAGAAAAAGTTATCAATCTGTATTTAACCAATAGACGGGAACTGGTTCAAAAAGAGTCTTTCCAATCCATCAGGTAATGAATGCCTATTAAAAAACTATAAATAAGCATTCACCCGAGAGCTTGGAATGGCACTTTGAGAGCCTTTCTGGTCACTCAGGTAAATAATGAGTTTTATATAACCTTTCAGCAAAGATTTTTTTTGTAAATGATGAGATGAAATGCAGAAAAGCTTCTGATTAATGTTAAAGTTGGGGTACAAGCCAGTGCACAACTGGGAATTCAAAGTTAAAGATGGCATTGTTTCTCACGCACGTCGTTTCCTCGAAGGGCTCAATGTTAAAGACTCCGTTGTCTTTACTTCAACTTGCTTATGGTGGTTTCAGTTTAGGATTTTATTTACACGTGACATTTACATTGATGAGTATTTTGTGCATTATCTGTTCACACAGCAGCCACTAAAGTCAATAAGAATTGTAGAGACGGACAGAATGGAGGTCCCTAACAAACGTGCAGTCACCAGTGAGAACGACTACAGTGGTCTCTCACCACAGTCCCCATCAAATCTGCAAGCAGCATGTTTGCTCAAATCTTAAAATAAAGGGAAAACAAGTCCAAAAAAAAAAAAACCTAAAAATTTTCTGGTTTCTCATTCTGTCAATATTTACTACTCTCCAATAAAATTACTCGTATCAAATATTTTGAGCTTTCTTGATGACTAAGAATAAATATACCCATAAAGAGATCCATCAATTATCTTAAACTCAAATAACCTGGCAACCAGGATACATGACAAAATTAAATGTAAGCCCTTTCCTGGAGAGCAGTACAGTCCTCCTTAAAGAATTGCTCGTCAGCTGTCCTCAACACCTAACACCCTAGGACAAGAAGAGAAAAATGGGTTTCACACCCTGAAGGTTAACAAACTTCATTTATTATATACTCAGAGAATGAAGATTGTACTGCAGGCTCAAGGATGAAAAGGGGAAACTTCTCCCAACTATAACCATGGCAGTGTTTCACGATGAGATAGATAGATATCTGAAAGGCGAAAATGCAAAGCAAAAGGGGAAAAAAAATGTATAGTGTTTGTATTCAACAGAGATCTTTCCTGACCCTTGTGATTCTAAAGAAATATATCCTTCCAATTGTTCCATATTGTGTTAAAACATATTTTTTGCATTTATTAATAATTCAAACATGTTCTTGTTTAAAAAAAATATTCACATCATGTGTTCATAGTTTCCATATACATATGTCAAACTTTATTTTGTTTTACCATTATAATCTATGAATGGATTTACCCTTTGTTTCTGTTTTCAAATCTCTGAGGAATGTTTGATTAGGTAGGAGGGTTTGTTTTATGCATTACTTGTTCATCATTGCACAAGTGCACAGGCTAAACAAAGTTGGCATACTTCATACTGATTGGTGGAAACAGTGTAGTTAAACAGTGTAGTTAATACAAGGGAATGAGTAATTTCTCACCACAGCTAATCAGCTGCACAATAGCTATGTATCAGGCAGCGCAGCTATATATCAAAAATGCATTTTAAGGTAGCTTGTAGCATACATGATTATCTAGTAGTATCTGTTACAATCATTTCATATTAGCACACTCCTTCTGTATTTATTTAATAAAACGAGTCTCGTGTGCAGCAATCTATATACATAACCGGCCAGAATACTAGGAATTATCAAGTTAATGGCAAACCCAGGAATGTTCTCGCTGGTATCTAATGGAAGATACGTTTAGGTTGTTCCAGTTTAACGGTGTCAGGTGAAGAAGAAAAGCAACAGCACTGAAGATGACAAAACAGCTTCTGCTGCACTGAAGAACTTAAATCAATTTCATAATTCTATATCTATCACTCTGTACATCTATAACTAAGAAATAACAAGATAAATACATTGTAATATTATTTACCAGATGTCTTCTGCATTAACACTTTTCCATCCTTTTGTGATGAGCTGTACTTTATTATGACTTGTAAACCTGTCATTCCCGAAGAACGTATTTTTAACAGCTCAACATCAACACAAGTTCAGAATGGTATCCCTCTGTTAGAAAACAAGGTTGGGTTCAGTAGGAGTTAACATTAACAATTCAAGAGCCTGCAGGAGAAATTAGAAACATGAGTCCTCCATAATGATGATAAAATCAAACTGGCAAATAAATGTATTCTCAAATGTCATAGTAAGAAAATGGATGAATATATGCAACTAAAATGGTCTCTTAAGTTTCAAGTGCATGGCCAGGATTCTCAAGAACTTGCTCCTAAATAGAAGAAGCTGAATTAGAAATCTATCAAGTAATCTCACTACCGCATATCTGCGCATGTAATGCAAACTTCATGAAGTCCACAATTTCACCCTACTAGACTAATCCAAAGCCCACTGGGATCTATTCCTCTGAATTTGATGAGTTTTGGATCAAGCCTTTTGAAGATAAGAAGTGAGCTGGAAACAAAATGATGCCATAAATCAGAATAAGTGGTACAGAATTAAGTAGTACAAAATATAGCTTTCAGTAGTATATTATGCTAAGGTTATAAAATAAAACAAAACAACACAACTATTGATGCATAAACAGTAAGGAGAAAGATACATGAATATTTGTGCTGCTAAGGAATTAGTGAGATGGCAGCGCTTCACTTTCTTAAAAAGTATAGGCTCTATTTTGATATTCGCTCTTAAGGAAACACTTTGGCTCTGATAAAAGCAAGTGGATAATTAAAAATTATAATATTAATTGTACCCTTAACACAGATAAGTAAACTTGGCAAGAAAGTTTTAATGACTTAAACTGAAAAGGCAATGTCTAAATTAACTGAGTAAATTGGCAAAGGGAAATTTACTGTATATACTGACCCCTTTAACTTGTTTTAATGTCTGAATTTGAACTACATAGATTAGTTTTCATTACATGATACATTAAATTATAAGGATAAAAGAATTCCTCTCAGAATCTGCTTTCTAGGACAGGTAACAGTGCTTACAAATTAATTGTCCTGTAATACATTATAGTAGTAACTCAAAATCCACGGATTCAGTGAAGATTCCTGAGGGAAATGCCAGCTACTGGAATATCTTTAGAAAGTCAACATAAAAGATGAAAAGACAATCGCACCAAACTTTGTTAAAAATGCAAAGGGTTCCACAGCCTATTGCAGCTGTGGGAATTCCCAGTACCCCGGAAGACATGGGCTCCTGCAATGCCCATCTGCCGGGTACCACCACCCAAAGGGGTGGGGAGGGCGGCGTTCGGGTACACGAGTACGTCTCAGATACACATACGAGTAAGAGCCGTGCTGGAGAAGCTGAAATGGTTGATCTGCTATCATCTGAAAAGGCGCTACACGCTTATGAAAAGTGCACGGCATGTTCCAGGACAACTTTCGGATAAAATAATTTACTGCCAAATCTTGACTCAAATAACTGTGACGTAAAAGCCAACATAGATGTCTGCCCCATAGGGAGCTGTCTGACTGTATCAGTTTTTAATGTATCTTTCCGTAAAATCAAAGATCCAAATGCTAAATCTAGCACTGAGGGACATCAAGGGAATTTGTGACATTCCTCAGAGGACTCGGTGTCCATGAACTAATGAATGGATAAAACCGATCTCAATATTTAGTTTCTCATTTGTGACAAATGTAATATTGATGATATTTTATTTAACTGTTTCATAACACCATACTTGTGAAAATTTAACAAAATAGAAACTGCTCACCCAGAAATAGACTGCAACAGATATTGGGATTATGTATATAATTAAGAAACAGGCACTGCAGAAGACCATAATATATCATGATTTCAGAGTTCAGATCTTTCAGCTCCCATTAAATACTGTCAAGCACCAAGAAGTTCTGAGCCAGAACCAACAGAAAACAATGGAAAGATTTCCATTGGCTTTAATAAGCAGTGAATCAAATCCATAAAAACGAACCAAACTAGTAAATGTGCTGTTGCTCAGAGTGGCTTCTAAATAAATATATAAATGACATTTCTCACTCTGAATCTTCTCGTTCTGGAAGGCACATAGCAAAACCAAGAGAAGGTGAAGACTGTACATACTGGTAAGCTGTTAGTAACTCAGTCACACGCAGTAACAGCACAAAGCGGACGGTCTGTGACAAGTAAACTTCAGGATGTTGAGTTCAGCTACAGACACAGAAATTCAGTTCGGCTAAGACTACCAGCAAACGCCCACCTAAGCCTCCCGGGGGCATTTAACTGCCATTCTTACTTTCTCCTCGTACCTTCGGGGGGTGATCCCCTGCCAGCCCAGTGGGGCTCTCTTGCCTGGGGACATGCCATCCTTCCCTCCTTGGTGCCCTGTGGAGGAAGACCAGCTCCTGCCCACCAGCAAGCCCTTACAGTGCCCACAGTGGACACCTCCTTCCTATTCAGGAGAAAAAGGCTTCTTACAGGTCCTGGCCTGAGAAAAAGAGGGACACTGCAGGTTTGTAAATCAAAGGAGTGTTATTCACATGCATTTTGGGGTGTCCAGGGTGCTGCCACCAGCAGACACGGGGAATCACGTGGGAAAGGAGAAAGAAGTGTTACCTCAACCACATCCAAACTGTAAATGGGAACGGGCAAACTGGGGAGCTTTCTGCTGTTCATTCAATATACCATGAAGTATCAAAAATCTCTTTTACACGCTTTTTTCCACCTCCGTTTTGAAAAGGAGCAGAATTACAACCAAGAATCTAATAACTTGCTATGAACAGTGGTATTTGTTGAGGCATGCAGTTTCCAAATGGGAATTTGGACTTGTTTTTATTCTTCACTTAACACTTCCCCTGCCCAGCACAGACGTTTGCACTGGTGTTGTTACGACAATGACAACATACAGAAAGCACATGGCCTAATAACTCCGACTTTAACAGACCCGTGGCTTCTAACAATGCAATTGCAGAGGAATTTGCCCTAAACAAAGCCTAAATACAGAAGCGCCCATCGCAGTTAGCAGCAATTAATGTCTCCTCAGACTGCTACGTGCCTTAACCACAGCCGGAGGGGATCTCATCCAGTGGGGGGAGGGAGGGACACCTGCGTGTGATGGTCACCAGGCTTTCTGGCAGGATCCTCAGCCAGGGTATTACAAGCAACAGCGTCATGGCAATGCAGTGTGAGCGTTTGGGTCCCTACAAAATGGGAGTGGAATCACTGCCTCCCAAAAGAGCTCACACAACACAGCCCCAGCAGCGGGGGAGAAGTGCTGGAAAACCCACAAGAATTGAATCTATTAGAAATATTCTTACTTGTCCTGTTATGACCTGCACAGGGAAACTTTGGAAAAAGCACATCTCACACCCAAGGAAAGGCGGTGGTGTAACTGGTTCAACATGGTGGTTCCCTGAGCCTTCCCGATGCATCTCAGGCACATCCCCAGGCTGCCACCAGCTGCCCCCGCAGCAGCCCACCAGCCAGGCCATAAAGGGCCTCTCTCTTTCCTCTGTGCCTCCACACCATCCCCAGCCTTCCTCCCTCTCCAAAGGAGGACGGCCACCATGGCAGTATGGTACCTGCTCGTCCCAGTTATCACCACCAGGGCAGGATGCGCTGATAATGTGTTGGTCAACAGGTCAATACCAAAGTATTAATAAATACAGTGGAACTCCATACAGAGCAGGGGCGTGTGTATTTCACAATATAAATGAATAATTTTCAAAATGTAAAAGTACTAAAGCACATTTTCACTTTGTGCTTTATAACACAACATCTTGGCCCAACAAATTAAGGTTGACATTTAAAAATTACTAAGAAGCCTATTTCTCCTGTCAGTGCAGGCCTAGAGCATCCATCATAGCTGGTGAGTGCTGTGTGCACACACAGAGGGGAGGAGACACCCTTAAAGGTTTGAACAGAAACCTTGTCTACAGATAAGATGGGGAAACCTGAGGAGCCATATCCCGTTAAGTCACAATCATCATTTTTGAAGTCACAAATCAAGTGTGTTTGCTATTTGCATCTGAGCAGTTATGATAATAAGCCACAAGGAGAAAAGGAAAAGCATAAGAGGAAAAAGATGCCTCTTCCAAACTTCCAAACTGTGTATCATCACAAATCTGTTAACTCCATGTAAGAGGCAACCTAAGGGTATCAAGTTTAAAAAGCACGGAATCAATAAAAAGTCATTAAAAATCAATGTATGAACTGGTTTGCATGCCCTCAGCCATCACTCCTAGGCACTAATGCTCTAATAATTCTCAATTGATATGCACAGAATATGCCAATTTAAATTTATTGGAGTACTTCAAATTTTTAAGTGCTTAACTTTGGAAAAGATTGGCTTTATAGGGCCAAAGCAGAGAAGAATGATCAGAAATGTTTAGAATGCCTTACATTTTCAATAATTTGAAAGAGATTAAAGGAGTAGATTTATGAAATTAAGAATGATTTAAAAATCATTGGATCACTTCAGATTGCTAGAAATGCTTGAATTGCAAATAAGATTGGTAGTTAGTACACATGCAATGAAAGGGCTCTATTCCTACATCAATGCCCAAATGAAATCTCCGATAGCATGAGACAGTCCTACATGTATACCAAAGAGAAAGGGAACCACTGGCATGTGCACGGAATATGCAGTGATTTTGAGTGCAAGACAAACCCTTACTACCGAGAATCCCCCAAGTCTTTGCAGATTAAACTAATTTCAAAACATAATATGATTTGGAACTGACTCGCTGGTTAGAAATTCTGGTTGATATTAATTTTCATTTCTGGTAGACAATAAAACATTTTGCAAAAGACTGCTGTGCAAACATCTGGAAATGCATAGAGATCCACAGCGGAAGGCAAGCCGTGGTCCCTGTGAACGGGGCGGATGTGAGCCATGAGGAAGGCTGCAAACTCGGAGACTGCGGGAAAATCCTGACCCCTTGGAAACACTGACCTGCCGTTCGAGCCCCTACTGATCCAGGATTTTCACCCATGGTTTTAGAAATCTTCTGTACTTTTGTAGATGCTGAACTCCTTGCTGTACCCCAAAGCCTAGCTCTGGAAGGTTTTTGAGCACAGTGCCTCCTGTGTTTCTAAAAAGCAAATGCGCGGCTGCATTTACTTCTTCACATTCACTCCTGGAAAATACACCTAGAGGGGAAAATTTAAGAAGTGGTATTAACAGCTCAGTACAGCCAAGATAAAAGCTGGAGAAAACAAGGCATTAAAAAGGGTTAAGGTAAAATAATAAACTGTTATTAAGCCTATTAACAGTTTTAAAACATCATTGTTTATGGCATGATAGAGCTTGGCTTTTTATGGGTGTTTCATTTGTGCATTTTACTTATTCTGCTACTATTTAACAATGTCATGAATCTCTGCTTTAAACACCCTGGGTAATGTACTGATTTAATCTGAGTCTGCTAACCCTACTTTTAAAATAACGTTGCAACAAAACAGAGGTTAACATTTCATAACTTCAAACTGCAAGAGAAAAGGCTAAAATTTTATGAGGGCCCTCAAAAATAATACCCATTTTATTAAGTATAAAATATACAGAATTAATCTCGTGTCTTCATTCGGTATTTGCGTGGAAGATGGAAGGCACTTTAAAAACCGTCTCCATTTTCTTACCTCTCTGCCTAAATGGCCAGTAGCTGCCATGCCTCTGCTCTTGTCTCTCCCCTGGGGAAGGCTGTGCCATGCGGTGGTGCAGGCAGGGGACCGTCCCTTGCAGTGCTCGATGGCACAGCCCCCAGAGTCCACTCTTGAATTCAGCACCGTGCGCTGCCCTCGAGTGACCGAGACATAATAGAGCAGTCTTTTATTAATGTTACAAAAATTCTGGCAGGAGTAAACAATCAACATTTTATGGATTTTGGTTTATAATTTGACTTCTTTCACAACACTATTACTTACTGCTACTTCCCTGCAATTCTTTCTCTATGTGTTATCTCACACTTGCTAGATCTTAGCTGAGGAAAGAAGGGGAAAAAAAAACCCACCAACTTTTATCCATCGAGACACTTTATCAAGAAAATTCTACAAGAAATTGGTTGTTACCTGCGGATAACAACTGGTTTGTTAGTTAATGGCTAGAGGCAAAGCCAAGGCCAGTTAATGCTCCAGCTGTCCAGTCATTAACTGCAGTAAAGACTGATTTTGAGGAGGTTATTGCCGTGATAAAATATCCTCAAAAGATTATAACAGCAATAGTGTACAGAAAAAAAAAAGTATTAGTGGCTATAGTGTGACTGAATGGCTGCATTTGAAAAATTGGTCATTCCCTGGCGGTTCATAACCGATTTTCCACCAGTCAAAAAGCAAGTTGTGCTCTGTTAGGTTTATTGTACAAGGCAATAAAAATATTGGCCAGGTTAAATTGTCAGCGTGTTATGACATTAACCATTCTTTTACTGTGCTTAATTTAAGTGTTACTATGATTCATTATGGAAAGAAACCGTCCTTTGCAAGTAAACAGGCATTTCAATGCTGAGAACAGATAGCAATAATAAATCTGAATGCAAAATTAAATTTCACGTGATGGCTTCCCCCCCTCCTTCATAACGATCACCTTTTTTCTTTTTTTCTTTCTCAAAATACTTCAGAATTCTTGGCTATTTAGTTTGCAAGATTGTCTTCCAAAGTTTGCATTATTGATGTGATGCCTGGCAGCACTACTCTAGTTAAGAGTGTGACAGCATTTCCATTAAAAAACCTTTTTGATGGTTAACTTGGCCATCAAAAGTCGCCTTGTGTTTCATTTGGCATGCAGATTCGCAGACCTTAGTGCAGATCTGAACCCACGTAAGCTGTTCCTTTCTCTCACTCTGTTGGTTAAGGTCAGAAATGCGCATGCAAAAATGTGCACACACAGTTTCTGTGCACATGATTCTGTAAATCTGGACCTGTTTGTATTAAATTGCGGGAAAATATGCAAAGTCCTGCAGATTTCTATGTTAATTTGCATGCTTTTATCATAAAGGCTATGTGCTATCATAGTAATCTTAATATACATTGACAGACTACACCATAACCACTCAAAAAAAACATTAGGGCTTATTTTATAAATGTATAATAAGAATTCTAGGCAGATTCAGCTTTGCACAACTCAATTTTTTTTTGTTATTATTATTCACTGACACCTGTAACAGCAGCGGAGCCATTGAACTTTACACGGCTAAAGCATAAGACAACAGAATCTGGAGCAGTTAGGCTGAAATTTTCACTGAAATTTACTAGTTACCTAATTCCAAGACATTGCTCTGAAGATTCACTTCTAAATGATGCAATGAAGAAATTTTACTGTGATGTACTGAAATCACTGCCATCCTGGCTCCACTGAAAACAACAATATTTAAGCACTCCAGGGATTTAGAGAAGTTTCAATTTCACTCTCGCTCCAGGAACACCTGACTGTTACATCAGTGAGCCCCGTCCATTACGATGAGGGATTTTACAGGCATAAATGATGGTAGAGTTCATCCCACAGTATCAAGGCTTCGCAGGAGCCTCTGAGCAGTCACTTACCACATGGCCCCCGTAAACCGCAATGTTAAATCCCAGGTTCTTCCACAGCTAAGGCTGCCTTCAATTTCCTAGTCATTCTTAAGGGACTGCGAAAGTTAAATGCTTTTTGTTTGTTTGCTTTGTTTTAATTCTAGCATCCTCAGGAGCGAGCGAGTTGTTAGCCTTTTTTGCTGCACCGAACGCTTACATTAAACGATTATGTCCAGAGTTTTAAAGGTAGTGTCAGAACAGCCTCCAATGGCAGAGCTGCACACAGCCTCCGTAAGAACCTGCTGCAGGAGGGATGCACAGACGTGTGCCAATGCTGTCAGCAGCACCCACAGAAACCAGCAGGGAGCACACCAAAATGACCAAGGTGGCACAGACAGGTACAAACCGACCGGGATTTCTGAAAACCGAGACTTGGAATCAGTGAAACTCACTTCACAATACTGAAATATTCCTCAGATGTGATGATTCAATGACATAACATTGTGCTGTGATAATCAAAATCTTCTGCATGTGCGTTTACAAACATACATATATATATGTGTATAATACATGCATATATATACACATATATTCATATGTGGGTGTGCATATATGTATTTTTTATATATATAAAATAAATGCTTTGTGTATGTCTAAGAAACACGTACATATACATATATGTATGTGCGTTCACGAGTAGACAGAGACCCCGAAGCACTCAGCAGACGCTGATACGCGGGAGCCCCTCAGGCAGGTGCTAGTGATGCCAGTTTAATCATGGGACCGCTTTTGCACAGAGGGGTTAAGTGACTTGTCCATTGCCATAGAGCAAATCAAGGGAACAGCCAGGAACAGCTCATCGGAGCTGCAGTTCAGTCTCCTGGCCTGGGCACAGGCTAAACCCGTATCATGTCACCCCGTGCTGCCAACCACATCCTCTCCTTAAAGCGCAGCCAGTAACGACTCAGCTCCGGAATAAGCCACGCTACTGTGCATAATCAGACACGCAGCCTGTGAATGAAATGTGCATCTTAGAATTAGGTGCACACAAATGCTGAAACTTCAAACTACAGTTTAGAAGGGTTTCCAGTACATCTGATGCCACAGGCATCACAGCTCCGCTTCTGGACTTAACCAGCTGCTGCTCCAAGGCTTGGGCCAACTGTTGCTGCCAAAGGATACTCAGATGATGTGTGAAACTGGAACATGGAGAAAAGAGTTATTCGTCATCTTTGATGTTGGAACTTCAAGGGAAGTGCGGGCTCCTCTCCCAGCCATCGGCATGCTCAGACATCATCCCTACCTTGATGTTGGGCCTGCTGTTGCTATGGCTTGGTTTGATTTTAGGCATCGGTTGGCTGTAAAAGGGTTATAAACATGGCACACTAAATCACTACCCAAAATGAGGAGCGCACAAGTATCTTTATGCGTCTGTTCTCTATCGGATTCCAACCCTTCCCAGATGAAGTTACAAATGGATTATTTGATTTCATTTTTTTACTCTTAAATACAACCTTTTAAGATAAAGTGATTCCAGAGGGCTTCCAGATGATTTGCCATTATTTCAGTGCTGACGGCATACAGGCACTGCTAGTGTGACGGGCTGAAGCCTTCAGGGCAAGGACCATCGTGTTCAATATTGCAAGGAACATAGATTCTACCCGAGGAAACTGAGATCAGCTTTTATGCTACCAAAAAGTGCAAAAGGAATTCTTATATAGAAGATAAAGATGGGCTTGGTTTTAACAATGAATTTCCAACATTTTAAGTAATTTTGAAATGGAGGATTAGAGGAAGGGGGGGAGCAGACACCCTCCCAAACTGCTTGTAGTCCATCCTGATGTGTTTTGTTACTATGTCTGGAATAGATGAACTTTTGGCCCTTATAATGTCACTTGAGATTCTCCCGATTCATCTGCAAAACTATAAAAGACCCGGGCATTGCTCCTGCAGCCACATCTCTCTCTAGTGTGGACGCACTGCAGGACACTAGCCCTGGTGGCACCAGTTAGTGATTTCTTGCAACAGTCGTTTTGCTTTTGGGCTAGAAATCCCCGTGTCCCCTGAGAATGGGGCACAAAGCACTCACCATTTCCAAATGAGGACAGGCACCAGTGCTGTTCCCCATTTCTTCTCAATTCAAGCAATTTCTCTACACTGCCTACCAATAAAGACAGGCTTTTTTTTTTCAAAAAAACGTTGTGAAATCTATATTAGACATAAAGTCTTCTAGTTCTTTTCTACTTTCAAGAGAAAAGAAGAGTCAGGCTCATAGTCAAAATCACCTTCAGCCAAACCCCCACTGTCAGACAAGTGCATCATCGGGGATTTTGGATTGATGAACTACTGTATTTTAGTTTTTCTGCCAAAGCAACATGGGTCTCATCAGCAGGAAAGAGAATAGAGTGAGACAGAGAAGAGAGGCAGCACAACACAGTACCCCTATGCAAGGGCTGCCAACAGAAAAAAAGGGCACTCTCTCGAAGGGCAAAGACACAGATGTATTCGAAGGACAGGCAAAGGCGCGCGAGAGAAGAGAACAGAGGTGGTACTCAGAAAGGCATGTTAACAGGTAATGCTTCTGGAGGGTTTTGTGGAGAGAAAATGCTGGCCGGGACTGAGCAAAAAATGGCAAGCTTTATCACGCACACAGCCAGGCGGCAGAACCAGCTTCACCAATTTCCCAGCAAGTGGCCCATGGCACAGAGACAGTTGAAGTGACACAATACGTGAACACGTCTGGAGAGCGATCTTGAGGGGGAAACATTCACGTGGCTCTTCCCATGTCTATGCATCTTTTTCATTTTTGACAAGAACTCGTGTTTTTGAGTTATAACGTTTCTGAGATAACAGCCTCCGTCCTGTGGGTCTCTGACTCTGCCTGGCTTCCTTTCCGTCCTGCTGGACCGTTAGACAGCAGCATTTCCCCCGTCGGGGCGCATCCTCTGCCCCCTTTGGAAACACCCTCCCCTCGCCCTGCGCTCTCCCTAGCCCTGGCCTCTGCCAAGAGCCCGCTGGCACCGAGAGCACGGACACCGCCTCCCCCAGCCCCGCTCGCGCTGTCCCCGGGGTGTGTGCTTCTAAACTTGGGCATTTGTGTTTGCTCACATCTATCAGTAAAGCAAAAGAACAAAAGAGAAATAAGCGCTACAGGTGAAGTTCATCCCAACGTTTTCTAGAACTGCCTAATCGTACACAACATTATCTCTTTATAATTCAGATCTACTTGTAAGATAGCCATTACGCATCAGCATTCAACACTCTTTAAAACAAGGTTTAGAGGAATTTAGTTTTAGTACATGCCGTTCTCTTACACACGGACACACCCCCATGCGAACACACACATGCAAATATATACTTTCAGGGTGGGAGAGGTCTAAGACTGAAAACTTATTTTAACTTAAAACTTATTTGATTTAAGACTTAAAGAGTTTAAGCCAGATTTATCTCGGGTGGTGAGTATTTCTTACATCTAAGGGATAAATATTTTCTCGTATTTTAACAACATCTCTTGCCTTTGATTTTCTCATACATGTTGTATTTAACTAATAGAGTACAAATACCAAAACAATGGAATATCCAGGATTAACTCAGCAAATGCCATTAGATTTTGTGCAGGCATAGTATAGAAATGGCATAAAAAACTTTGGATTCTTAAGGATCATTTCCAGTGATTCATTTTCAAAACTAAGGGATTTTTAATACTTGAAAAATTCAATATATTTCATAGACTCATTACATTTTGTACAGTTCTGAAATAATGCCAATTTTGCAACTTAATTTGTTAAAATGATAATAAACGAGAAGGCTGTCACTTGACAGAGGAAAACTAGCTCTTTTTTCTGTTATCTGTTTTGCTGTAAGGTTAATTCTTTATATTTTATATTTAAATTAATTCGGATTTCTTTCATAATAGGGGGCTTACTATATTATGGAATTAGTAAAGAAATGGGCAAAAAAGGCAGGAAGAGAATGAGGGGGAGGGGAGAGGGTAGAAAGAGATCAATTAAATAATTTTTTTGTCAAAAATCAGATACGCACATATTTTAGTTTGGAGAGCATATGCTGCTCTTGATGTGGATCCAAAACTGAGGCAGTACATTGAACAAAATAAAACCAGCTCTGTAATTATTAGCAGAGACATATTCGTGAGGGCCATTTCCTGTAGAAAATGCCACTTTTCTTTTCTTTCCTGTATCCTACTCAAATCCCCTTAGCAGAGAAGAGGAGGAAGAGACAAAGTTACAGCGTGTGTTTAAGTAATAAACCGTGACCGACATCGGATTTTTCGCCAATTACCACGCACCTCAGAAAGTCCTGGAGTCCTGTGGCCTGCCAGACCGGCTGGAGGTCTTCTCCTGTTGTATTGGTCATGTTCACAAGTTTCAAGGAAAGCATGAAAGCAAGCCAAATTTGACAGTGGACACAACCTTTAATCACATTTTGGCCTGGGTCTAAGCAAAAAAATCTGAATTAAGCATGAATGTATCAGGGACAGCAAAAGCCATGAGTGAAGTGCAAAGACATCGTCTGCCAGGCTACACGACAAAATAATTCAGGCTCCATTAGCAGGTTGTGCATAGACTTTATAACCTGCAGGAATGAACAAAGCACAAGATGACAGAGAGGAATAAAGCTTGTGGTATTTCTCTATAAAGCCATAGAAAAGACATAGGGGATGATGGCAGAAGAAAGCTGATGGTTCAAACTTGATTTGAGAACTATTTGCCTTCTTACTTTTGGGGATATCTTTTGTACCAGAGCTAAAGAAAGAGAAGGAGACATGACTAGCTTAGCAGAGAATAAAAAGAAAATTAGTTACTTGGGCAACTATTTGTAGGGTAGGGAAGGGGCAAAAAGGAGACGAGAAAGTCACTATTCACTAAAATAAGAATAAAGCCATTTCACAAATCTGGGACAGACAAATTATCGTTTTGGTATTGCAAATCTGTGCTTATATCAGCGTCTGGAAGACCATTTTCAGGCTCTTAAGACTCCTCATACAACTGAAGTAGGAGCATGAAGACTTCTCATGAAAAGCCAGATGATCTTTCTTGTTTGTTCCTTTGTAGGGGCACCTAAACTCACGAGTCTGCAAAGAGTTACCAGGAACACTAAGAAATTCCAGAATCAGACACCTACAGGAACTTATTTGACGTTATCCCTTCCCATCATCATGTCATCTGTGATGCCTACACTTAACAGGTGCCACAGGAGATGCCCGCATGCCATTTATGTGGCCCTCATGCCATTTATGTGGCCCTCATCCCCTCAGTGGTCTGCAAAATGCCAAAGAGAAGAATCAGCTCTTCCATATAACCTCCAGGTTCACAATTCAAAACCCCTCCCAGCAGGTAAGTGGAGAGATGTATTTACCTCTTCAGGTACATTTGCTTCATGCATCTTGGCTCCAATAAAAAAAAAAGATCCAAACCCCCAGAAGAGCCATAAGCATTTCTGTCTGTGTGACGGTTTGATCCACAGGGCTCTACAGAGCCCAAAAGGATCCCTCCTAAGTCTGAGATTATATTTATGTCAGTACAGGAGAGCTCTTTCACTGATGGAAACTCTCTAAAGGAATCAAAATAAGAAAACAGCACTTTTGCTACATTCAAATTGCCCCAGAAATTTGGAAAACAGCTCTTAAAAAGGTAAAGATCTAAAAATTGCCATCAAACCTGTTTTCACACTTTCTAAACTGCAATTTATATTATTTACATTATGGGAAAACCCCACAGCCCCAGTAGGCTCAGGGGGACACTGCATTACTCATGGTGCAAATACATACAAAGACATGACCCCCGCCCCAGAGAACTTTTTATCAGCCCCTAATTAACCTCTTCCTGATCCTTGAAGCCAGAATAATCAATGGGTCTCTATTCTGACTTTAAATTCATTCAGCTGGGGGAGGAGGAGGCGGACCTATGGAAAAATTATTTTTAAAAATATGACTTCTAAATTACCTTCTATGTGGGACAGCACTCTAACAAACAATACTAGGTCTGCCAAATCACTCCTGCTCTACATAACCAACTCTCCTTGTACAGCATCTGCTGTCTGAAAGGGCTTTCATTTGGGTTTACTATTATGAATAGTCAAGAATTCAGTATCACATGAATGGGAAGCTCCTAGAAAACTTAAATGTGCTTCATTGCGCCTTGATGAATGGCTGACTGTTGCATTGTTATAAAATATACTAATATACTAGAAAAATCTAACTTTATTGTGATTAACCCCCACGCACAGGGTTGAACAGGAATATTCTGCACCCTGAAGACAACGTCTGTTGACATACTGGCTAAAAAAGCTGGGATTTTCAAAAGGCCCATTGACTCTCAGTGCAAATTCAGCTCTTAACGAACCTTAGGCACAGCTGAACATCAAAATTTCAAACTCATCTCTGTACAAATAGTGTATCTAAATCCAAATTGAATGGGTAGAACCCCCCTACGGCAGTTTAACCCGTAACGCCTTCCTCTACTCTCTGTTATAATCTAAGGATTGCTTTTGTTTGAGGAAAGGAGGCAAGAAAACACTCCTTACGAGCACTCTCAGCGGTTCGGAGGGAGGACAGAGCCGGCTGCATGCATTGCCGGATGAGTACTTTGGAAGCTTAGCACAGGAGAAATAGGATGACATTAAGGGCAGTGACTGGGTAAGTATAAGAGCAGGTATGAAAAGAGAGAGGTGATGTAATTAAGGGATGAAGTGAAGTAGTGGTGCCCAATGGATTTTAGATAATAGATGTCATTAAGGGTGATTCAGAAGATTGAATTGTACAACACAAATCAGTGTGGAAGCTGTGGAACAAACCAAGTAGAGAGAAGCATCGCTTCTCTACTTACGGTAGAGAAGTGTTGGTGTGCTTTGTGCGCTTCCATCTCTAAAAAGGACTGAGCTAACAAGAGAGATGATTAGTTTTCTAGGGGCAGAGGTTAAGGATGTTAGCGAGAGGGTTGATATGTTATAGTCAAGAGAACTGGGAATGAATCCTGTATTTGTGCATGTGGAAATTAAATGATAACAGAAAGGCAGCGAGAGATGTTTCAAAAGAGGTTGGGACTTGAAAGGAGAGAAAACTACATTTTTGGTACTGTGCTAGTTCTTCATAAAAATTCCTAAATAAATCTTGGCAAACTTGCCCATGCAAATGGCTTTTTGGCTGGCACCATTTGCAAATGTTAGATTAAGACAGTGAAATCTAACTGGCTACGGCTTTGATTTACAGCAGAATATTGCAGCGAAAGCTGGGGGACACAGGGACAGACAGCACATTACACGATTTTGAGGCCAATCTCATTTTATAGAGCACCTTTGTACTCCAGGCTAAATAAAATGGGTTACAAGCAGTGTGTCAGGCATCAGCAGGGAAGTCGGTGGCAGCCCACGACAGCTATCATGTGCTCAGCAATGTGTGTTATATCATGGACATCAACATAATTTATAAGAGCAAGGTAATTGTTGGCTAGAAAACTGCAATAATCGCCTTCCTTTTCTGAGAAGGTTTTATTGTCTCCAGCATCTGTTGTCTGAGACTGGGGCCAAAGCTTCCACTTGCCTCTTTTACTTCTTGAATCTGCAATGCCTTAGCACAGCCACCGAGGTTATTGGGCCTCTGAAGGTAGCAGAGCAGGTACAGATGCTGAAAACCTCCCACTCCATTACGTATGCTGATCTTCTACTGACGTCACCCTTCAAAGCATGCCATTAGCACCAAATGTGGCTACCAGCTGTGCAGCTGCAGCCCAGGACCAGGCGGTGCTTCCCAGTGCTACGCAGCAGCTCTCAGAGCAGAGCCAAGGAACACGGAGGAGAAGCAGAGTAGTTTCTGAGTAGTCTCAGGAGTAAGACGTGACTTGAATATATCTGTAAGGAACCATAGGATGCCCTACCGTAGAATCATCCTAGAATGGTTTAGGCTGCAAGGGACCTTAAAGATCATCTAGTTCCAGGCCCCCTGCCATGGGCAGGGGCACCTCCCACCAGCCCAGGTTGCTCCAAGCCCCATCCAGCCTGGCCTTGACCACCTCCAGGGATGGGGCAGCCACAACTTCCCTGGGCAACCTGTTCCAGTGTCTCACCACCCTCAGAGTGATTTTTTTTTTTCCTAATATCTAGTCTAAATCTACCCTCTTCCAGTTTGAAACCATTACCTCTCATCCTATTACTACATGCCCTTGTAAGAAGTCCCTCTCCAACCTACTTGTAGGTGCCCTTCAGATACTGGAAGGCTGCTATAAGGTGCCATAAGCAGCTCAATGAATCAAAGAAATTTTAAGTATTTTAAATCAGCTGATGAGCCAACTTGGTAATCTCAGTTCTGAACAGAGAGTCATTTCTTAGCTTGTTGTCCACTTCTATCCTCTCCTTCCACAGGAAAAGCCACAAAGACAAAACTACACGTTGTCCATTTACTTCTCTTATGATTCTCTTTGCCAGCCAAACAGGACTCTGGTGAAGAGACATTTTAGTCCTCTGCTGCAACTATATAGCCTGTATAGGAACTATGTAGACTAAATATGAACTCACGGAGCAGAAAGGAAAAAGAAATTTTGAGAAAAGTCAGAAGGCAGAATTTAACCCCAGAGACAAGAATACTTTGTTTGCCAAAGGATAGAAAAAGAGGAAAAGGGTAGCACAGCCGGAAAATGCAACACAAACCACTGAGAGAAATAACGTGATGTAAAAGTGGGCAAAAAGAGAAGACAATGAAAAGTAATACAAGCTTTAAATCTTGCTTTGATCTTTAATGCAGGCTAAAGATGTTGTGGAAGAAAATAAAAGGGTTCGGGG
>VZSZ01010485.1:732320-756601 GCA_013398815.1 Ibidorhyncha struthersii
AGTGCTCAGCCTTGGGGCGCATCGCTGCCATTACAGCTTCACGCCCAGCCCAAGCGCGATGCTTCTTCCCTTTCAGCCTGGACCTGCAGCCATTCCTCATGCACACAACAAACAGAACACGTTTACCTTAAAACAGCCAACCAGCCATAATTTAATCTGTCATTTCCTTCGCCAGAAATGATCTTCATTTCGCTGGCATCCAGATAATGTCAATGAAATGGAAAACACCCCGTCTGGAAGTTACCACACAGAGCAAAACCGAGAGAAAGACATTAGCAGAGGAAGGTTGTCTACCTTTTTATGGGCAGATGAAACTTTACTGATTATGCTGGATATTCTGTGTTCGACTAGTCCACAGTTGACCAAATTTTGATTACAGAGGTGTTGTTTATATTGTTGCCACAATACTGAGTGCAAAAATGAGATGAAATATATTTTGACTGGTTTATAAAAAACAATCTGACATAAAGTAATATTCATCTTTGATGAATCCAATATTCTTAGGGAATGATATTAGGCAGTATCTATTATATCTTTCATTGTGTTCCCATCTGCCCTTTTCAGGAGCTAAATTATGTGCATTAGTACGTAAATGGGCTAATGCCTGTCTGTATTTAGAGGACTGCACGCCGTGAATATATTCTCTGCTTCAAGAAGTAATTGGTAATTACAATGGTCATTTAGGCAATCACTGTCTCTGGTAGATTCATGTCATTCTTAAAAATAACTAGCTCTTAACCTTTGACAGAATTCTACAGAAACTGTTCATCATCGCCCACGCTTTGATTAATTTCACACATACACAAACCTGTATCAATAAAACTGATGGTTTTACATTTGTTAACCACAGCAATTTGCCTCACTCATCAAAACAGCTTAATATCAGGTAACAGTGTGCTCCAAATCTCATTAGTTTCATTTTATAAACAGTTTTATAGTACCTTACATAGATGAGAAAACAGTGTATATGAGCTTTTGCTTTAGAAGAGTCTCTAAATGCGATGCTTTCCAGGATTTATTAGGCATAATTCTAAAATTAAAATTTCTTAAAAAAAAAAAATTAAAGCTGTTGAAAAATATAATAACACAGTGCAATAAGGGCAGCTATTTACTCAAGGTGCAGTAACAACAATCCCAATGTCAGGTAGGTTTTTGAATGCGCACAGCAAATGCAGAAGGAACCGGAAGATCGAGGAAGGAGAGCTGAGATGCCATATTGATGATGAAGAATTATCGAAAGAAGGGACACCACTATTATTTTGTTGTTACTGCCTTGCTACTTTACCATTGTTGCTGACTCTTTTGTCAGTTTATAGACTCATTACAATTAATCTGCTTTTTTTTAATCTTCTGATTTTTAATACCTTTTTTTAAAAAAAAAAGAAAGAATGAATAACTGATAATAAAAGTAACAACAACATGATGTCATTATTCAGCTTTAAAGCTGGAGGGCAGATCTTCTTGCTGGAGCAAAGGGAATTACAAAGAGCTTTCAAGGCTTGAAAAGATGCTTTTGCCCGATCAATTTAAGACTAGTCTAGTTTTTCCAGTTAATATAATTATGTAGAATTATATAACAGCTCACATTATTGAGGTAAATTGTACTTTATCATGACAAAAACTGCATTTTTGAAGTTAAACTGCTTTTCCATGTATGTAACGCACTAAAGTCCTTATATTGAATTACATCTTTAAACTTTTAGGGCTTTATTCTGCCCAGAATTATGCTTTGCATAAGTCCTATTTTCACAAAACACCAAGAAGAAAAGTAGTGGAGGCAGGCTTTCTCACATAATTTACTTAAAATCAGGGGCTTTCATCTAGGTTTTGGGGCTGAAGGTCCGGGCACACAGAGCTCAGTGGGGTGAGATGCCGGGGCAGGGGACAATCCGGCAGCACAACTTCACATACATCTCTGCGGGAAATGCTCACATACTCAGGTGGAAAATTAGAAGCGCTGGGCAGGTTAAACTTGCATGACTGACACATGCGAGGCAGATAATTACTCAAGGTCTCATTGACCTTGACAGTATTGTGCAGTAACCTTTTCATAAGGATAAACTGTGCTTCAACGGGCATTTCAATATCATGTGCACGTGTACAAACACATCTGTTTACTGCCGTTGGTGCCATGAAACCCCCCTCTTGGGGGGATACAGGGAAGTCTAACAACACCACCACGCTCGCTTGTCCTTTCTGCTTTAAACTGTTCACACATTTGGTGATTTCTGTCTCTGCTTCAGCATAAATGATGTGAGTCACATTAAATAGCGTAAGGTAAGCAGTGATTCTGTAGCATAACCTCCTACCTGTATCGCTAAGCTAGCTACGAAGTACTTGTATGGGGATCATATGCAAGAGTTTCACACTTGGTTCTTCCTACAAACATTAATAAAGATCCTTAAAAGAGCTCCATGTGACAGACTCCAAGGCAACTCCTGCCTGGGCTGGAGCAAAGAAGGGCATGTGCACGGATAATATATTTACAGTTTTATGAAATTCTGGATGGCGGTGCTAGAAGAGGAATGCAGACTCAGCCAACTCTATCACACCATAAGAAGGAAAGTTTCCTTTCTATAAAAGAAATCATACACACACACACACACACATATATCCCTATCATATACACACACGTGTGTGCCATTTATACCTGTCAATCTCCATCGCACTAACCTTTTCACAGAAAGACCTGGAGACAGACTTCCAGCAAAACAGAAGTTGCTCGGTATCAGGACATTAAAGATCTTTATTTTACAAACCCAGTAAAAGTGGCCATCAGAGGATAGGAGAAAATCTAAAATGGCTTGAAATGTCCAGAGATTCACCAACAGGACAAACAAGCCTGAGGAAGCCAAGTTTTCTCAGACCTATTTTGCCGTCAGTACTTTGAGGGGAGTTAAGGATACAGGAGAAGAAAAAATATTCAGAAGTGATTATTCAGCCAAAAGGACTTATGCTCCTAATTGCTCATGTGCCTTTGAAAGTTCCCTACAGCTCTTTGCATTCAATTTTCTCTTATTTTGAAGATCAAAACAATGACGCAAAGTGCCCCTATTTAACTTAAGTGCTCTGACAAGACATACAGCCTATTCTGCAGCATTTCTGCTGTACGTAGCCATCAGAAAAATCACACGTTTATTACGCATACAGAGTTCTCTCTTGATTGGAAAGTGTTTTCCATATTTTGCAGGGCACCCCAGCTCTGCAGCCGAGAGCACGTCTCCTCCACGGTAGACGCGGCGCCAGTACTCACATCAAGTCACGGCAGCGTCCCTGGCAGGTTGCGCACACTGAGCCCCAGCCCACAGCCTCACCCGTGCGGGCACGCTCCCCTTCCGAGGCCTGGAGCAGGTGGAAGGACTCTGGAAGGACCATGCTCTTGGCCTTTTCCTGCCCAATTTCACAAGGTTAATGAGACCTGCAGAGGAATCGCTGCTGGAGACGGGGCAACACGAGCCTTGCCGAGCATCACATCTGGAGTCCAGAGGCGTTTGCCTCCCCCATTTGCATGTGCTTCCCACTCAGTCATACGGAGCAGGATCAGTGATTCTCTCTCCTTCGCAAAGAGCTCGAGCAAGGACTGACTGTGGCTGAAACGAAGAGGAATAAAGGGGAAGGAGATTTTAAAATGACGCCTAGTTATTTTTTAATCTCATACCTGAAATTTATAGCATCATTCTCCCCTCTGAATAAACAACTATTCTGTCCCCTCCAATTACAACGCGCAAAGCTGACTGCTACATGCAATGTCAAATTTACACTGGTGCCTTTTATCAGGATTTCCTTTCATATCACTCTCTAAGCAGTGACTTTGTAAGGAGATTAACTGCATTATATGCCACACATTAAACAAACCCACATGTATACAACACAGCTTTTAAGAGATTTCTCTTTTCCCCAGGATGGCCCTTCCTATCTTCGAAGGCCTTGGGTTTTAGCACCCTATCCCCCAAGCACTGGTCCACTACCACCATCAGCAGAGGGAAGGAGATCCACACAGACCCAGTATCCATCTACGCTGCCAGTAAATCAGGTGGAGATAGCTTTATTATTCCTATTTCAGGGGGAAATTGCTGATCAGCTCTGCTTGTTATCTGAGATAAAGGCAAGAGGAAAAATAGTAGAGACTGACAATCAAGACAAGGCACACATTTCCCAATAAAGGCATCTTCTAAAGAGAAGTTCCTTCAGTAAGTTCATTTAATTTTTTCTTAATACTTGCTCTAACTTTTTTAAAAAGCTTTTCTCTCACTGATTTCTAACAGCTTACAAAACCCAAACCAAATAAAAACAAACCGCAACTCTCCCAAACGGTGTGCACCCCATGACACTACCATTGGTAACTTCTCATTCATTCAGTGACATAGATTGGGTCAAACATAGATGTTTTCCAAGGGACTATCTACAGAGAGTTTCTGTAAGCACCATCTTCCATGAGACTCCTCAGAGCAGCAATTTGTTACTGAAATGGATCCACAGGGCTGTGATCCTGATACTGGGGCAGTCGGGATGTGGGTGTGCTGTTCCTTCCCACAGACCTACCTGGTACCGCTCAGCATCGCCCAACGAGAGGTAACTTGGGAGGATGCAGAGCCAGTTCTTCACCTTCAAGTTGCACACTGCTTTCCTTGCTTTTCAAGGACTGAGCTGATTCTCTGTATTAGATTATTCCGGTTTGTGTTTTCTGCTCACATACATATAGCACTGTCATCTCCCAGCCCAGGCAGGTCAGGGATGCTGGAGGGACCAGCTCCCACTGCCAATCCCCTCCTGCCTTCCTTTGCCTTCTTGCAAGACTGTGAAATGTCTTTTCTCTCAGCTTCATTTGTTACTTATCCCGTCTCTTCCAGCACCTGTACTGCTTTTCCCAATTCCCATTGCTCTCTGGCACATTCTTTTCCTTGACTTTCTGTCAACACCCCTAGCATCCCTGAAAGCTTCAGTTTTTTAATTCTCTACCTATCAAAGCTACCAAAACAAGGCTCTAGAGAATGACTGACCTTGTCATACGGGTCTGAAAAAGAGGGTTTTTTTAATAGTATTATTACTGATTCAGCTAATGGGACACAGATCAAATATGCATCTCTTTTTGTAGGGGCTGAAATAATTTAAATGCATGATGCAATTGTCCATCCTTTTCCTGTGCGAATAAGAAACCTGCATTCAAGCAACTCCATGTTCAGCTGTTTTTCCAGATGGAAAGATGGAAAAAATCAGAATATCCATTCACTCTCCGAAGAGGAAGCACCCAGTCTTTACACAACATAAATTAGCTTATCCAGATCTAATATATTATATTTAACATAGAAGCTGATCCAAGATCTTGGCTTCATACAGATGAAAGGCAGGCTGCTCGTATATTGCTGAGCCAATCCTACTTAACTACAACTCGGAATGTGTACATGGAAACTATTTCTATATGAACAAAATTAAGAGAAATAAAAATCTGAAAAGTCTGAATGCAGTCATCAGCCAAACTTTTCTTCAAATGGACACTATCCAGGTACTAAAATGATGGAAAAGCATCATACATGTGGCCTGAAAAGTTATTGAAGTGACAGCCGCACAGTGTTCATATAACCAGACATATCAAGGTTTCTTTCTCCAGTATCCCCCTCTCTCATGATGCCGACTTCTGCCATTACAGATTTTTCTTTGACAGACACTGTACTGTTTTGGGAACTAATTCTTTTTCCCCATGTACTTTTTCTTGTCCTGGACACACAATTCTCCCCTGTTCCTGTGACCATAACAGCAGAAAGCAGTTGATAACTGTGTACCATCTGTACCATCCTTCTCCAGTCCTAAGCTGTACCAATTACTGATTGCTCGGGCTTAGAGAAACCTAATGGGCAATTAGAAAACAGAAACTAACTTGGGTGGTCATTCAGGAAACGTACTATTTTCTGTCTGAAAACCACCACCATGCAAGTATCACAGGTCTCAGAGTGAAATCAAACTGGTACGTGCTTCTTTCTAGAGCTATTTATCCAAAAATTAACTTTGGTGATGTAAACAGAAGGTGTGGCTTTGAAGAACATATAGATACCCACAGTAGAAGCTTGGGCGCCTAATTGTCATGATCATTCAATACTACTGAAGTGATTATGCAGTCTAAGTGTATAAACAAATAGTGCCATGACCAAATTCAAGAGCAACAAGGGAGACCAAATGTCTTTGTTCCAGCCCGTCCAAGAGGAAGCTGCTGGGCACTGAGATAGGACTTTGTTGTGCCTGTCTCTCAATTGACAACTTTGTTAGATGAAATAGTTTCACTGCAAAAACCCACTGCCTTAGTACCACTAACAGAGGACCAGCTTCAACCACAAAGCCTGCTAGACTGGGTACGAACAGAACAGTACCTGTGATGAGCAGCTCACCTGGATTTTCCATTTTGTTAAAAAAATATCAACAGAATTGATTTTAGAATTATTTATCAGAAGCAACCCAGGTAGGTCTGGCCTTTAGACACACATGGAATATTTGTACCTAGCAGTTCCTTGGAAGAGACCAATGAAATGAAAATTTCCCAAAGTTACCAGAGCAGTTAAGAGAACTGGGGAAAAAAACCACACACATACATATATATCTATGTGTGTATATATACACACACAGAGGAAGAGACTGATTTGCCTTCCAACCTGAATTATCCTATGATCCTATGATCCACAGAGTCTGAAAGGCAGGATGACAGTCCCTTCTTAGAACACAGTATTTCAGAGTGCACCATTTGACCTCTCAGAGGGATGGGAATGGGGCACTCACCCAGAGTGGAGCAGAGATCACATCTCTCCAGCAAGGAGGAGCATGCAAAACACCTTGAAAACAATAAAACCCCCTTGTTACCCAAACATCCACATCACGCTGGGGTCCCTCGGAGCAGAAGCAAAGGATCGGCTCAGCCAGGACCAGCCGCAGAGGCAACGATGGAGCCTGCGAGCTCGTCCTCACCTGCTGCAGCCCACGAAGGGTTTCTGCATCCTCCTCCGCAGTCCCTCGTGCAGAGTGAGTACCACTGTAGGGGACTTCACCAAGTTGCTTTGCTTTATTCACGTTTACACATCCAGGTATGCCTACACGTATACTGACACAGGGCCACATATTTCTGTTATTTTCATTTGTTGCAACATTGCATACACGGTAAATACATCCGTCCTGCTGCAGTAAATCATCATTTTACAGTGAACATATACCTAGATCACTACTGTAATGCTGATGTATTGAACCATTAGTATAAAAAAGCAAGCAGGTGATAAAAATGATGCAAAGACTCCCATAAAGTGAGAAACAAAACCCAAACTACTGTAGCAAACATTAGCACTGAGATAAGTAAATTAGTGATTATTCTGGAGATAAATTAGTGGCTAGATAGGAGTTCGTAAAGTGTACGTTGCTGGTTGTATCTTTTTCAGTTGGCAACTGTGAGCTGCATCTTCCAAAAATCTGTGTAGCGTCAGTGCAATAATATGGATGGATATTTAAGACTAGGCTATGACCATGACTCTAAGACAATTGCCTTCCATAGAAGTCAGCACACCAGCAAATTTCATCCTTATTAACTTTGCTGCTTTTATACATCGCACTAATTAAAAACCCTACCATAAAAGTTGCTCTCAGATACTTTGCATAGAGTAAATATGCTGTGGGAATCCAGTACAACTGCAAATTTGCCTCTAACTAGAAAACAGTCAGTGACCCTGAAGAGATCAATTTTTAGGCAGAAATACAAGGTATCTGTGGAACAGAGAGATTAACTCTTCTCAGCATTTCAAGACTCCCGGTGAAATAAAATCTTCAGAGAAAACATACATCCAGAGTGGCTTTGGAATCCAGACCTAATATATGGAGAAACTTTCAAAGCAGGTCATTTATTTGACATAATTGTGCGAACATCCCTTTAAGCTGTGCAAACCAGAAAGATCATTTCAAAATATTAACTTATTTCTTGCTATCAACAACAATGCAATTAATTCCCCTCAATAAAGATTGTTTTTGCAAAAGAGCAATAAGGTGCCTCTGCAGGGGGCATCATTATCATTAAATAATCACACCCCAGGAGACGTGAGGCACTCTGCTGCACCATGTACATCTTAGCACTCCAGAGTATGATTAGTTTGTGTTAACCACACCCCAGCATAGCTAATTGGGAAAAGACTCTATAAACCGTGGAGATTTCTGTATTTATTTCATTATATTTTTGGAACGGACAGTGAAACCGGGACATTTCTCGCCAGTCCCACGGCAAAGCTGGCCAGGCCTGACCCAGCCAGGCGACGTCTTCCTACGGCCGCCATCGAGGCAGAAGGAGCCCGTAACGCCAACTTGCCGTGGTAATGCATGTTAATATCTGCATCCTCGAAAAATTATGTGAGCGAATCCCCATGCATAACAAGGAGTTATGACTCTGGGATGCTATGTTTTTCTATAAAAACGAAAACAGGCCCAGCTGTCCTGCACATATATGCAGGAAAAAACAGACACAATATTTTAATGGAATTGCTGCTTCTGATCTGCTGGATGGTTTATGTCACTTTGGACAGTGCTGTGATATATGGCAAACTTTTGGAAAGGAATGGATTTTTAAAAAATATATGCTTTCGGAACGTAGATAATTACTTTGTGCAGTGCCATAGTTGTCCTGAGGACTTGGTGGTTGTTTTATTCTGTTTAAAGCAGTACTCTTTACCACAGAACACACCCTGGAAATTAGATAATCCTATTGTGAATGGAAGTTATGACGATTATACTCTAGGTCTGTCGAATTTCGCCTGCCGAAAAGAACACAGTAGAAAATGCTGGAAGAATTGTGGGTTTGTACACAGTTTGATTGTGAATAAAGCAGAAACCAGCTCATCGTTCTGGAGATTAAATTCAAGCCTGCTTTGACAGCCACAGGCACGACTTCAACGGCAACCACACAGGCATGAGATCAGCACTGCGTATCTAGAACCATGTGCGAGGGTAAAGAAGCTCAGTAACTATCCCAGCGCGGGTGAAGCCTCAGTGCTGGAGACCTACCAGCCCTTTGCTGGGATACTACATGCCCCCCATTAGTTTCTGCAGATGTGAGGGAAAGGGGTCTGCAGGGGAATTGTACCTCTTCAAAGAGATGGTGGGGACACCATGGAGATGTCCCCCTTGGGTGCTGAGGGCACACGTCCAGGACAAGGCCACATGACCAGTGACAAAGAAGACACCATTGTCAATTGAAGACTGTGAGAAACTATGACCACAAGAAGTCCTTACTACACGCGAGTCCTCCAAGGGTAGGGTATGACTGGTAGACCTGTGTGGAGGAGACTAGTGAGCAGCATTAGTGGCTTGTATTACTAGCTTGGACTATCTCTATATTCGGTGCTGTCAGCCATGTCTTCTCATCAGCCTAAAGAAGAGACTCGAAATTTTCTGTACGACGTACAGGCTAGATGCACCAAGTCTTACCCAAGTGCTCTTGTTCCTCCTCTGCAGCCAAGAGTTTCAGTGGGTGCGGGGGTGTCATTAGAGCTGAGTTAGCGAAGCTTCTCCCATTTACTGATCAGACCAAGTTGAACAATGGTTGTTCAAGAGAATAAAACAAAAATGAGAAAGGAATTAGAGATACAGGAATTCAAATGAAGCAAACAATACCATATGCATGAGCAAGCAATATACTTTTTGTTAACACAGGTTATTTTATAATCAATATTTAAAGTAATTTTATCAGTAAGCGTAACTGATACTTTATGACTATGTATGTGTAGCCGGTAAGCTATAGATTTATAAATATGAGGGTTATCATGACTTCAGTGTAGCAAGGCACAGCCGTTTTAAAATTGAAATTGTCAGATTTTATCAGTTATCTCTTTCCACAGGATAATGTAACTTTACAATTACTTAGCTCATAAAGAACTAATTTCATTCAGCTTCCAATAAATACTTTCAAAATAGGAGTCTATGGCAGGATTTCTTGAGTGGTCGAATCATGAACAATAATGGCCATACAGACTTTGAAGGAAAGCCTTGATAATGAGATTAATACCTGCAGGCTTCCCACACAAAGATTTAGTTTTATAAGCAATTAATAATAACCTCTGTTTTTATTTTTTGTGTATTACAAAAGAAAATAAGTTATTGATTTCAACTGCAAAAATAACAATTTGCATAACATTGTTGATTGTATGTTCTACTAGCACAATCAGAATTAATTGGAGCCAAATATTTTATTATTTTTAAATGGGTAAAGATTTTATATATATTAGCATTTGTATCTGATTAGAACCGTCTGTTTACCAGCACTATTAGGAGCACAGATCAGATTACCATATTCAATCCACGCTGTGGCATAAAGCCTTCCTGTTGGCACCTCTGTACTGACTTGTGGGTAGACCTTTGAAAGCTTTCCTAAACTTTAAACACGATGAGTATTAGCAACAATCACTCAGCTCCTATTACATTCTAGATACCATGTTCTTAACTGAATATTAAGAGTGAAAAAGTGGACAGTCAAGGATGTATGGGAATTTTGCTAATTATTTCCATTTTATTTACCTGCTGAACCCCATTCTTCCCTCTGTGTTTGTATGTGGGATGAAACTCACCCAGCAGAAGGTCAGTCAGAACATCTAAGTTTAGTCTACGTAAATGGCCGATGGAGGAAGATCACCTGCCTTTAGAGGGTGCTTCTACTCTCGGGAGGGAAGCAAGTCAGATGCCTGCAAGTTAGACAACCTGGATACACTCTTCAGCTGCAATAGGACAAAGCCAGAATATTCTGTGATGAAATAAAATAATTCACACCATACTTCATCTTTCTCAATTCAGTATGTTTCTAAACAGATCACATTTGCTATGAAACCAAATATAAACTTTATATTTAAATTGTATGCGTGATTATCTTAAATTACCTGGTTTGTGAGAACGGCTTTTCTGTGAGTATAATGGTTTCAGATGTAAAACTAAGGCAACCTAGTGATACCACTTTTAAGTTGATGAACTAGTCATGAAATATACTCTGCTCATTTAAAAATTTATATTCATACTCAGGCCCTCAGTCTGAGTAAACACCAAATCCTGTCTGGTTCCAGACTGAAAGACTTTTTTCAGTAGCTTATTTTCTAAATGAATTCATCATGAACCAAATGACTGACATCACACTGAGCGAGAGCTTTGGTAGCATCTATGCTCTTCTGATGTTTCACTCCAGCCACTTGGACAGCACGCGGGCGTTGCTGGGCCCGGCGTCCCCACGAAATACAACCCATCTTCTCCTCAAAACAGCAGCAGAAGCAGCAGGTTGCTGTAGCTGCAAAATGGGGAAAATACTAGTATATTAGATGAAGAAATGGATCGCTTTATGTGCATGGTAAGGATTCACAGATTCTGAGAAATAAAAAGCCAGACTGTTGCCAGGACGGGACTCTGGTCCCCTGCGGTTTGGTGTTTCCCAGTTGGCAGTGAGCTCCAGCAGCAGCACTTCCAGGATCTCTCTTCTCTACCCAGTGACATATTTTTTCAAGGACATTAACTACTTTATTTTTGACCCAGCCCTCCCCTGTTGAATTTGGCTGGGATTGGCTTCTTGAACAGAACGCTTCTGGGGAAGATGGGCAGGGACACGTGGTTGCATCAACCCTTGCTTTCCACAGCACATGCTCACCTTACACTTCCCAGCTCAGTAATCATCGGAATATTTGGGTTTGATTTTTGTCTGGCTGGGTTATGCACAAATTTTGGACTGTCACCAACTCAGAAGAGAGATCTCATCTGATCTGTTTTCTCATGCTTGCTTTCCCTGAACGACTACCGGCTGAAATAGATGCAATCAGAGAATTAACCAGAGAATTTCCAAATTCTCCCACAGCAATTAACATAAAAAAATAAGAAAAAGGAGTGGAAATGAGAGAGAACATGTGTGTGTGTTTGGGGACACGCATGGGCATTAGGTTTTAAAGATAAATACAGTTTAGGACTATTTGGTGCCCCAGTAGTTCAACAGCTCAACTTACTAACAGGAAAAAGCATTTTAAAAACTCAGAAAACTATAGCAGGTTCTTGAATTTCAGCTGGTTTGAATATCTGAAATCCCTGATAGGCTGGCTAGTCATCCAACATGAATAGAAACAAAATAATATGACATGGGACCAGTCCACACGCCGATTAACAACAGGCACAGAAAGCACAGAGGGGAAAAAGCAGTAAGAAATTAAAGGAAAATTCTAAATACCTAATAAATCTGAGAATTTCATAAACATTCCACACAGAGGAAAGAAACAAAACATGGCAACTAAATTATGCATTCAGAATTGTATGCTTAACTGGGATACTTCGCACTTGGATTTTGGTGAATGCCGCTTTTAATGCCATTGCAGATGTTCGTATTCATAACACGGACTATGCCCAAATTTAGCCAATATCAAACCGCTTTTTTACATATACTACAAATATCATATGCCAACAAAACAGGCTGGAATTGAAAAGTGGAGAATGTAAACTGGACTGTGAAGGAGGAAAAGGAGAATAGATGAAAATCATGTTTAGAAACACTGGTTCTTGGAAAATCACTGTTAGCGAATTATCAGTTGCTTCTTCAAATAATAAGACTTTTAATCAATATGCAAAAAAAATCAATTGCATCTCTCATTTTTTATCCTTCTTTCTTTTGCCCTCATATTTTATGTACAGTAACTCACATTTCTCAGCCCACTGTGTAGCTATGAACTGAAATCAAACATTCAGACAGTAAATGAAGCTGCAGTTTGTATTTATAATGCTTCTATAACTATGTATATATATATTATACAATCTCAATCTCTGTTAAAAAAAAAAAAGAGGCAGTTCAATAGAAAGAGATCATTTTATTAAAAAATCATGAATGCAACTGCACTCATTCAACCTTAGAAATGTTTTGATGGCTTTTCAGCACTGCAATATATTTAGATGGGAATATGTCATTAATATAAACAGCAGAATAGAAACTATTAAACTAACACAATTTAAAACTGAGCAAACCTGAGTATTTGATTAAAGTTTTTGTACATTCTGTACACTTGAACAGGTAACATAGAAGCATAATATTTTTGTTGATTTTTAATTTGTTAGAAGTATTACACTTGAAAAGCTAAATTTTCAGTAGTTTGTATTTAGAAATTAGAATTCTTGTCCTGTAGGAGCTTCTTTAGTCTGATTTTCCTCGCTATGTTGTGAATTTCAAGAGAAGTCTAAGACAAAAAGCAGTAACGAAGCACACTGCAGGAACCATCTCCTTTGTTACAAAGCAACAGTAAATGTTCTGAGTTTGAGTCAGTGGACGTTTGGTAACTTCCAGTGACAAAGATAAAATCCAATCCCATATATATTTAATGGATACAAAATTTTCTAGAAGATTTGCAAACAAAACACTATGGCTACAAAGGTCATGCGTTAATACATAGTTTAGCCTTTAATGGATGTGTTTATTTTTCTAGACTGAATAATTAGCCGAGCATTTTGTTCCCCAGAACAATATTGCATTACACAAATGCAGGGAATTGCTTACTAAAACCAACTTAAATTATACCTCGTATGCAGTATGTGCAATAACGGTGCTCCTATCTCTAGCATATTAGGGGTAATTTTTTTAAGCAGTGCACAGAACATAATCTTGTTATTTGCTAACTGGATTTGTGTGCTTAAGACTCACACACTGCTTTGAAAAATTACCCCTTCAGAAGACTGACCTGGGCGAGGAACGGGAGTTTTAAACCTGGATTGCAACCGAAGTGGTAACCTAGCTTGGCAGCAAAGGCTGGCTTAGCAAAATGACTTACCGTAGTTATACTACCGTTTGAATGGCCAAATTAAAGAAACTAATTCTTATTCTAATCACATCCGGTGGAATTCTGATATGCTGACACCCAAAATTATGGCTCTGTCATTAGAAAGAGAATGAGTGGGAATGTTTTGAATTTTTTTCTGTAAATTATGAAATAGGCAGTGGCCTAAATGACAAGATATGACACTTTTGTTTTGTGATTATACAGATAAAAGTTTTTAGTACTAGGCTTAATTTCAAGGGTGAATTGCATCAGAGTGGATCTAATCCAAATGAAATACCTTTAAGATTCTTACTTCTTCAACTATTAGAGATCTATCATGTCTACTGCATGAAGCCTCATTTTCATGTTAGAACAGATGGGCAAAATTGTCATTAACAGAAACTGACAACTCTAAAACTGAAATATAGATTTAGAAAGGAATCTAATGAATTAAATCAATGTTATTGCAATGAAAGCCAAAGAAATTAATAGTGATTTGTAAAGTTACCCTGTATTTTAACCTCAGTATATTTTAGTCAGTGGAATTTTAACATTCACAATACCTTTTCAGATTCATTGTTAATGTCTTACTCCGTAATACGCTCTTGTCTTAATATATCATCCGCTCTCAGGAGAGTCGAGGACTTGGGGCTCCATTCAACCACACCAGTCTGTGAGATGCTGAGAAAGACGACAAATCCAAATTTATTTGCATTGCCCCCTGTCCTGCAGCACAGAGGCTGTGGCGCTATGGTGTTTCATGCACTTCTAGAGCAGACTCCTATGTTTACACATTTCTGATCAAAATTACTTGCAAGGATGGAGTGGCTCAAAACTCACTTCAAGTCAAGACTCAGTTTTTGTAAGCTTCTGTAAAAGACGCTTGCCATTTATTTTCAGCACTCCAGCTCCAAAAGAAAACATTTTCCAGCTAATATGTCTTGCTAGATATGTTTGGGTTTTTATTTGCATATCTAATATAACAGCTAAGATTTTTGATAGAGCCCATACACAGCCCTGAATGAGGACAAGTACCTTCGTATCGTCCAAGGACGCTTTGTTGTGAAACTATGGAAGCTAGAAGGCAATGTGTCAGATGGATATAAATTGATTACCGTAGTCATAAAACTCAACCCAAGTTGCAAGGGGAGCAGAAGCAGCACGCTTAAAAGTTTTCCCAGGCTAAACGGCTACAAACTCCACAAGCTAAGCCAGAACCGCCCTCCCCGTGCTCATAAAGCTTCACAACTCCTGGTTTAGACAACCATTTTCTGCTTGACCCTTTTTCTTTCTCAAAAAAGAAGGGCTGTTTAAAGCTTTTTTTTCTTGCAGACTACCAAAACCAAGCAATTTTTATATACACCCCCCTTTACTTTTGCATGTATAGGTAGATAGCTGCATTTTTTAAGTAGGGTCAATGTTTAATCATATTGCAAGGCTAGAAATAAAATAAGCAAAACGTTTGTAAAGTAAATGGCACAGCTGAAAGGCAATGCCAGAAATGGGTGCTGAAAGCTCTCACCCATCAGCCTGATGGAGAATTCAACAAGAGAAATGAGACTTGTGTCACCAGTGATATTAAAATGGATTTAACAAAAGGAAAAGAACAATGTGTGCTTGGTGTCTTTTTCAGTAACAGGAAGGTTTCAGAAGGGGAAGAAATGCAATATTTGAGCTGAATCCTTTAAACCCAATTATCTGCCATTTTTAGCCGTATTTTAAGCCACAACATCATAAAACTGTAGCTTCGCATGTCATGTTTCAGCAACTGCTGTTTATTACATCATGCAAGACCAATAACATATTTGATTGTACAGAAGTATTTATTCAATTTTCTATTTTACCCAATAAAATGTTGACTCTATGTTTTCTCCTAACTGGTTTATATCACCTCCCGGTCCTCACTTTCTTAGCATCTCTTGACTCCCCTGGTTTTGTAAACCCAGCCATCTTACTGCATCTCCCTTTTCACCTTCCTTTGCTCGTGGGAAAAGCCCACGGAGAAGCTCGAAAGGGCGTGCAGTTTGCATGGCGCCGGTCAGCGTGGGGATAACAGGTAGGGTGAGCGTTCTCCTCCCCTCAGCCTGACTTTGATCCTTGAGTCAACAGAAAGAAAAATATGTCATCTTAGTTTCTACTGAGATCCTTAAAGAATCCCAAAATATATTCATGATGCTATGCCTGGAATTTGCTTAAGGACATAGTCTCAGGATCTTGTCCGACACAACTGAACAGTCATCGGCTGACTGACAACTCACTCACCACACACGCATGCAAAGTAGGAAACAAACATCAACTGTGTTGAAAAATAAGATCTGTGGGAGAGAAAGAATCAGAAAATTATTTCCGAAGCTCAGAGACTTAATAATGAAGGCAGTGTTCAAAAGATACTTAAAGAGCATTACAGACAGAGTAAGGGTTTAAAGCGCTATTTTTAGTAATGTTCAATAAAACATGCATCTGCTATATGTTTTTGATTTTATGAGGAAGCTTTTTCTTTGTGACACTGCAGCGGGTTTGTCAAACTTCAGTCTAGTACAAACCATTTGATTGAAAAGTGCGACAGAGACACAAACAACAGGATCCCACCTCCAGAAACCTCTTTTTGTTTCAAAAATTTCCACTTGGATTCGGAGGCTGAGGATCAAGCCAAGTAAAAGTACAGTGTGCCATTGCAATGGGGATGTTTTATTAAGAGCAATCTCTTGCCAGCAATATCCGTTATTCTCCCCACATGCAGCAAACTCGCCCATACATTTTTTAAATGCAACTAACCTTTGTTTATTAAACAAATCAATCTAAAGTAGAAAGTGTGATGTTAATTGCAGTTTTGCACTTATTGAGGCAGCACGAAGGTCTAGCTGGGGATTTACCAGGCTCTTTCCCGGGGGCTAAACCCCTCAGACCCTGCCAGGCCCCCCAGGTTTCCCCTCTCCCCGTGCCGGCAGAGCACCACAGTCAGTTTTTAGGTATTCAGCACACCCTTCACCTTGACTCACTTGCTCATGCATTTGCTATGCGCTATTTACATACATTACGTCCGCCCGCGCCGCGGTGCCAACCGTGGGTATTTCCCCAGGCTGGGCTGCCCAGCCTTCAACTTTTGTTCATCTGGAGGGCGAGCGCCCCGGCTCCCGGGCTGGGTGGGGGCACCCCGAGCCCCCGCGCCGGGCAGGGGGGCACAGCGGAGCCAGAGAGCCGGGAAAGGGTGCTGGGTCTTTGCAGCGGGGCAGAGTTGAGCACGGTGTGTCGCGGCGACTGCCTCCCGCAACACGTATGCCGGGTGGTGATCTATTCTACGCCGTATGATTAGTGCCAGACTAACTGTTCAAAGGGAAGCCAATGCTACTTCACTAATTTAGTCACATACAATATTAGATCTTTGAAATATGCCTTATGTACAGCCTGCATTACCTTTTACAGACAAATACAAAAACATGGTCAACATTTGCAGTAAAATTATCATAGAAATGCCATCTGAAACCTTATTTCCTTTTACAATGTGCATTTCACAAATAACTTGTATTAAAATTATGTTTTACAGGGCAGAAATAGAAAACAAATACTCCTAGTAATTTAAACAGGCATTTGCATAACATGACTAAAAACATGTTAGAAAAAGAGTTCTGCAGCTGGAAGAGTGAGGTAAAAATACAGATACAGTGATTTTAAGACTGAATATAAAAATGCCTTTTAGCTGTCATAATTAGTGAATTAAAGTGTACTTTCATCAAAACCATTCTAACTAAGATTACTATTATTGTTCTTACTTACTGCTTCCTGCTTGTTAAATAGCATAATATTAGTAACAGGTAAATCACAGATTTCCAGAAAATCTCTTCACTGAAGCATCACCCAAAAATATTACCCTATTGAAGCCTTTGCTTTGCAAAAACCACTTCCTATAATGACAAATTGTTATTTACAAAGCTACACTGTTGCTCAAAGTGTTTTAAGATTAATTGTGCCTTGTGTTTAAAAATTGGATTAACCCGTGATGCTGGGGAGTTCACAGGAGCACACAGAGCAGAGCGATGCCCAACCCAGCATCTTTGGGGACCCGGGAGCGCTGTGGGTGGGTGCTGGCCAGGAGGCTGCTCTCAGCACACGGGGTGACACGGAGGAAGGTGTCATTCATGACTGGGGTGAAATTATAAGTAATTAGGGTAAGATTTGCTACAAGAATAATGGAGGAAATTGAGGCAGATGCACAGGAGCTGCGAGGGCAACCGGGAGCAAGTCCCGACAGAGGAGGGAAGGAGGAAGCGATGGTCGCTCCTTGGGAGCTAAAATCAGACTATCGATATACTTCAGAGAGGCCACAGCAGATCCCCATTTAGATGAGACTGGACTAGGTATTTCAAGCCTTCTGGCACAAAAGTCTTATATGGAGGACTTCTCTGACAGTCTATAGGAACTTGCAGTCTCATTTAAAAAAAAAATGTGCTATTCTCTACAACACAGAGATTCTTAAATATTTAAAAGCCTTCTCCATTGGTTGTTCATCAGATTGATTATGATGCATATTTCAGCAGCTTTTTTTTCTAAAAATGCTCATCAGAGGATCAAGAAACGAGGTGTTCTGTGTGCTCTACATTGATTCACACTATTTCATTTTAATTCCAAAATACCGAATTCAGAAAACTGCCAAGAAAACAAAGCAGGAAATGTTTGTGTTTTGCTGTATGTTGCATATGCTCTATGGTAACCAAGAACACAAAAGAAATAGATGATGCTGCATTCCTCAGCCTATCACTCACCAGCTAGCAAGCAGAGGAATAAAAACCAGTAGCACTATAACTTCCCTCAGAGTACCTGCATTTTTTTTCTTCTAACTTGGTAAATAAAAACCCTCCAAGTTTCCCATGTTACTTGCCTTGTTCGAGCTCTCCCATTCAAATGACATTTAAGTATAATTTCATCACCAAAAAAATAAAGCCATGCATATCTCCCAATAACTAGCCTCAAACGAGACCAGAAAGTTTTATAAACCTTTGTGAATGTCTTGGGTTAAAAAGATCCCTTTGTCTTTGCTCCTACCTTTGTAAGAAAATAAGGAATTGGGCAATTTTATTTGGTTTGTATTTTCCAGGATTGGTCAAATGTCTCTTATCACCTTATAAATCGGACATTCATGCCACCTTTGAGGCACAGATTTCCTCTTATGTTATTTTCCCTTCTAAATTACCTTCACAAAAGGTGGTACCGATGATCAGATGAGTTTATGAGTTTATGTTTCTTGGTGATTAAGAGGAGAAGAAATGTATTCTTGACACTGCACATTCTCAAATACAATGTCATCAAAACCAAGCATTATCCCTCAATCCAGAAATTGGCTTTAGGATATCGAGATCTATTTAGCTGGAATGCAACTCATTACAAAAGTCAGTGTAGTTTCTTCCTTCGGGCTTTCTTATCCTTCCTCCCACACAAAGTAAACCTTTATAAGGGAAAAGCCTTCTAGGGATTTTCCACCCCACCCCTCCATATTTGAAAATAGATATTAATGCACCGTAATGGTTCTAATTTTGTTGTTATTCTAACTGAAGATCATGGAACAAAAGCAGGCTTATTTAATTCCACTAATATTAAAGGTGGATAGACAATGGTACCTTTCTTGTGTCATCAACAATCTTGAAGCGAACCAAGAACGCTTATGTTTGAGGTTACACTACAAAAGAGTTAAAGTTGATTTCTGTTCAATGAAACCATTGCAGTTCTATCAATGATGAAAGCTATTATGTGAATAGTGACTTTTTTTTTCTACTCAGCCCATTATCTAAAACTGTTAGAAGTGTCTGTGCTTTTAGTGGACTCTAGCACAGAAGCTTTGGGAATAAAGATGTTTCTAGCAAAGCTATGAAAGGTGATCATAGGTGTTAAAATGCACTACTGAAAAAACATTTGGAAAAAGCTGATTCTCAGCCAAAGAAGAATAATTGCAAAGGAAAACCAAAGGTAAGCATTCTAGACAAGTTGTTTTCTTGCCTCTCCAGTGCATTTTAAGGACAGATAAAGGCTATTCTACAGAAGAAATACTTCACAGAAACCAAAAAAAGGCCTCAAAAATAGCTCCAGGAAGACAAAATTAGCTTTCCAGTAGTATATGTCAGTTTTATGCCCCACATCTTAGCAGTTCAAATGAACTTGCACTCAGATGTTATTAGATATTGGTGCCATGGCATTTATATTTCCAAGTATGCAAGGGACACGTGCACACTAGCAGAAGCACCAGGTCTAGAGGGCACCATTATATTCCTATTTATTTCCCCAGTTACAGCAGGCTACAAATGCATGCTATTGATTGTTATTTGTCTCACATCACAGACATTCAGCCCTAGAATTCTTATCTTTCATTTGTAATTTTTCTATTTTAATATTCTCTGTCACCGAGAGTGCTGCCAGTCTGATTATTCCTAGCTTGCATCCCTTCACGTAAAACAGTTTCCACGCAGACGTATTTGGTTCAAAATGTTAGTGACCAAAATTTCACCCAGAACTTGAGAAATAACAAGTGGAAAGACCAACTACAGTGAAGAATTTAGAAGTCCATCTCCAAGCAATAACCCTTTGGCTGTTTGCACCTCCCAACCCACAAGAAATTCAGTGGGCAAAGTCAAGACAGAGACCCCACTTATCTCTCCTTTGTGTCTGCAACACCAGTTGCAGCTCTGAATTGATAAACCATTATCGATGTTAGAGATCGATGAGATTAAGCATATGCTTAACTTTAATCACATAAATAAGTCCATTTCTGAATCTGGGCAGCATTACTCATCACTGGGCAGATCTAAGCTCTTTCTGGATAATTAACACAATTGCTTTGCCATGGTCAGTAGTTCTCACACATGGTATGAAGAATAACATATATTAAGAGCTAAGTTCAGAATCTAGAGTCAAGGATATTCTTATCTGGCAAAGTTTATCATAGTAGGGAACAGCCTGAAGTTATTGGCATTGTTCAGTCTTTGCTTTGCTATAGCGATAGGATGCAAGTCTACAGAGAGTCAAGCAGGAGAATGAAATCTGGTCAGAGGACCTGCATGAATTAATATTTGTGTAATTAACCAAGCTGTATGAATTCTGCTGTTGGATTCCATTTTCCTTCCCATTAACATTCTTTTATACTTTCTGTATAAAAGTCTTGAATTGAACACTGAATAGTTTTTTCTTCCTCTCACAAAAAATATTATAGTTAAAGCTGTTGTGTTCCAGAATTTAAATCAGGTAGAGATACTCTTGTGCAAAAGATCTGATCATTTTATGAGAGTTTTTTTAAAATCACAAAGTTAAGCATATTTGACACACTAGGAGAATTTAATCTAAATTTCTAATTATTCAAATACAGACTAAATGCGGCTTTACTATTTAGTATATCTTCATTAATTATCAGTGTTGAGGAACGCATTTTAAGAAGTTCAGGAAGTTTTGAAGGCACTTTTTTAGTGATACAAGAAATCTCTCAAGTTTTTAAGAGCATCGCCACGATTAAATAAACATTTCATTTTATGCTTTAATTTTAACTCAGCTGAATCAACAAGACAGAGTGGTAAAGAAGTCTTCATGGATAAAATTATCCAAGAAGAAGCAAACACAATTGAAGAAAAAACAAAACTTGCAAATACTTTTTTGTTTTACTCTAATTGCTTAGAAATAACTGCTACAGGACATAAATACCTGAACTGATTTTCAGTGCTAGATACCACAATTCTGAAAGGGAAAATGATTTTTTTTTTAAATTGATAAACTTCATTGGACGTCTGCATGCATTTTAATCCCACTGAAGCAAACTTTAATGTTCTGTATTGTGGAACACAACGCCCTGTTAACCTCCTGACCCATTTGTGTATTTCTCATAAAAACAGGACTGTGTGATCATTTCAAGATCCATGTTTCACTTGTGGATTAAAATAAGAGAAATAAGTTGCCATTCACAAGAGCGGCCATATTTGCACAAGCATCCTGATCACATACTGTTAGCAGCACGTAGCTTTGGATGTTTAAAGGAAGAGATCAGTGAGCAGACCACACCCTGGAAATATTTCCACAGATTAAAATACAGTCTTCTTCCCGAAACAACAGACCTTGGAATTCTCGACTCTCTGGCTACAAAAATACCTTCTTTATTAGAAATAAATTAATAAAAAGTTGACTTTACACTACTGATGCTGCCAGGAAGGTCTTACAAAACAGAAGTATCAAAGGACAAAAATCCTAGCCTTCAATAGTGCCTAAACTGTTTGGGAGCAAAGACTTAGTCTGGAGTCAATCATGGCTTTAATGGCCCACATTTGCACTGATTTCCAGTTGAGAAATAGAAGACTTCACTGAGCACATTGCACAAGAAGCTGATCTCCAGCCTAGCGATATTCATGGACCCAGTGAAACAGGAATGTGAAAAGGCCCACTAAGTGCAGTAGGGGAAATAAAATAGCAAAATACACCGTAAGTACATTGACTAAACGTAGGTGCATAAGACTTTGTCAACTGTGTGTACATACCAACATGCTCTTGCTACAACACCTCCGTAGACGATCCATCACTCAACAGAATGTGCCTCGTGTCCCATGAAGGACAACAGGCAGCAGATAAATCTGGTCTAGTCCATATGGTGTGGAAAAAGCCTTTTCCCCTGGACTAAAGATTAACGGCAATTGTCAGAAATCTTAACAGGGGCCAATGTAAAGATAATTTTAAACTTAGAGAAATTCTGAAACACTTCATCATGTCTGGTCATGAAGTAATAATCACATGCAAAAGCTGAATTTACTGTTAGACGGTCTACAGGGAAAAAAAAAAAAGAGAGAAAGAAAAGACAGAGGAATACACTTAAAGCTGAATTGGCTTGTATTTCCCAGTGGTCTTGACAGCCTGACAAAACAGCAGCAATGCCACTGCCCAATATTAAATACGATCTACAAAGACCAAAGCACACAGCCCGGAGGCAGAGCCCAGGACAATGTTTGCATTCCCTCTGAGCCGAAGCATTCCATGGGCAGGCTTCAGCCTCCCAGGAAAACACACCACAGCACTCAGCGGCTGCCTCTAACCTCTGGTTTTCTTCCAGTCAGAACCTCTCCCTTCTTCCAACTCTGACTGCAGCCAGGGTTTCCCAGCGGCTTTCTCCCTCCTTAGTCAGTGCCAGTCTCTGAAACACTTCTCTTTGCCCTTTTTCCTCTCTTTTCCTCTTTGCCCTCATTTTATTCTTTTTCCTGAGTTCCTATAATATCCTCAAATTGTTGCTTAAAAGAGTGTCAATCACCCATGATCTTTAAGAGTGCCCTTTTAGGAGATGGGAGGACTTTTTGGAAGGAAGAAGGAGCATTGCCTGAGACAGCAGCTGGGCCATCAGGTAGTGTGGATGGGCTCCTCAGGAGTGATAGGGCTGGACACCAGTAGAAGACAGCAGAGGACCTCACCATGACTTCCCATGGCTCGCACTCACGTCCAGGATGGGCCACAGAACTCATGAGTAGGTCATTAAGCTCCCAAAAAAGCCCCAAGCCACAGCAGAGCTAGCCAAAAGGGGACAGGAGCAGGGCAGGCAGCAAGCCCAAATTTCCTCCGTGCCTTGGTGGAGCAGAGTGACCCATGACATTGCTGGGCTGAACATGGCTATGATTACTCCCCAGAACTCCATACACACACATATGCTGTTTCTGAATATAAATAAATAAATAAATACATATATAAAAGAGAGAAAATTACAGTAAGAAAACACAGTCTGCTAGAGAGATTATACGAACAGAGGAAGCATGCCAAAAGTGGTTGCTGTTTAATTTCAGCATACATACTGCCTCAGGTACAAACAAAAGTCTCAGGAATCCCATTTAAAGCTCTAATCAAGCTCTTCATTCATTTTCTAATTTGTAGAGCCTGATCCTGCAACATCCAAACGAACAAGAATCAAGAAGAGAGGCAGATCCAGGCTGTAGTCCACCTGCAACATGCTCTTGGCACACCACAGACATCTGAGGTAGGAACGCACCCAACCTGCGGCACCACAAAGCATGGAAAGCATCTTACCAATGAGGGTGGTGACATACAGCCACCCTCACAGCAGACCAGGCAGCGGGGCTGTGCTGGCCTCTGGTTTCACACAAAAGCAGCTTAACTTCCCTTAGCTGCCATTTTGTCTCCCTGCCTTTAACCTCTGGGATTGTCTTTAGCACTGAAATATTTCTTTTATTTTTTCTTTTTTTTTTTTTTAATACAGTACCAGAGGCTCAATGCCCAACGCAGCAGTCAGCCCCGAGCTCACCCTCACTGCTATCCAAAGGAATAAAGCAGTTTGGATATGCATACCTGACACTAGCTGGAAACACGGTAGCTCAGATATCAACGTCAAAATGTGTACTGGGCCACCATGGTGGTAAAACGCCTACTGAAAACATGGAGAGTTTGTTTGCAACCAGGTGGGACCATCTGCTCAAGGTATTGCCGTAACATGGGCTACTGCTAACCACCTGCCCAGCTGATTTTGAAAACAGGGCTCTTGCTTCCCCCCCC
>VZSZ01010485.1:756617-786406 GCA_013398815.1 Ibidorhyncha struthersii
CTTGTTTTCCATCAGGCAGCATTTAAAGGGCATTAACTGGACAAAATCCAACATACTATCAAAGTGGCCTTCCTAACAGGTGTCTTATACACCACAAGAAGAGATGTCTAGTCTTTTGAAGAGACCCCTAATATGCTTCAAATTCCTTCTTAATTCGTTGTTTAAAGAATGACTTCTTTTAATCACTACTGAAAAAATAAACAAGAGACCATTATATTTCATTTTGCATTTCTAAATGGATTCAGATGAAGAATCAAGAGGAAATCTTGTCACTTCTCTGTTTGTATGAAAGATCTCAGGTGGAAAATACCTAGTGCTCTTTCATGATTGTCAAGACTACAGCAATTAAGAAGATGGTCTTAGGAGATAAATAGAGTAGTGATTAAGAAAGTAGTCTTAAAAGATAAATAGAACAGTGATGCTTCACCTCACCGTTCAGATGGCGATTTCAGTAAAGCAATGCTGACTTTTCGCAGAGGAATGATTGTGCTGGCTTTGGGCTTTAGGATACCAGCCATCCAGAGAAATCTTTTGACATCAGGATGAGATCTACTATAGGTAGCACTTAATCCTTTAAGACTAAAGGATTAAGCCACTTGACCAGGAAAAGGAATTAGATTTAACACCTGGAAAATTCAAAGCATTTCCAACTTTCTCATTCCAGGGTTACTCTCTTTCATAGTTCAAACAAGAACACTTATACAGAGTTTAGTTTCTACATTTGACAGAAAAATAAACAAATTTATAGTGATCTAAAGCAGAAAGCAGACGACCTGGTGAGAAGAGGATACTGAAATATCACAAAATGGACTAATAAACATTTAAAGGTGCAGAAGATGAGTATCTTCATAATTCAAGGATGGAGAAACACATGCCCAAAACCAAAATCCAAGGGTAGCATTCACAGGGGGGGAAANAAATAAAAGAGAAACTATGAAATGGCTGTGCTAGTTGTGGTGGCCACGTGCAAGACTTGGGAACAGTTTACTGTTCTGCTGTGAAATAGAAGGCTATCTCTGTTTATTTTGTTGCTAACCTAGTTGTGCCCTATGAAATCTCCCTTTCAGGTGGCCCATGCTCTTTGCTGGCCTTGTCCAGACTCATGTCAGTCACAAGGACCAATTACAGCAGCTACAGAGACACAGAGTCCATGAGACCTAACATACACGTCAAATGTCACAGTAAAAAAAACGGAGCCCAAGAGAAGAATAACATGGCTTTGCTGTGTTCATGCCATGAAGGTGTGGTTAGCCCTTGCTCTGGGGCTTTATCCTCGCCATCAACACAGAAAACATCCCAGCTTCATGTTTGTTGTTCTGGGCGGTCCTCAGATGGGCAAAGTGAGCCACAGCAAAGCACCAGCTCTGCAATACAGCAGTTACTATTATTGATTTAACTGGTTTGTTTATGCCTATGTTTAATTGGCTATGTTAATAGCATTTTATTCCACATTTCACTCATATGTGGCTGATAGCGCGACACTTGTGTGGCTGCAACAACATTTTCTCACCATTGCTATCTGTCATCAAGGACCAGCCCAGCACTGTAATGCTAACTGACAATCCCAAATGTTTTGTTTAATTAGATATAATTTACACTATAGTGTATAACTCCACAGCAATGGCTGATAAATCTTTTATTAAATAGGCAAAACCATGAAAAACCTTTAATCAAATAGCAAATATTTCAGTCATCTTTTAACACCAGTATTCAGCATTTCTAAACACTCAACTGTAAGATTAATGAGAACTGAGTAAAAAAACACCTGCTGGTTAAGTTGGAAAAATCCCCTTTAAAGTTTATGCCGAGCAGTGTATCACTAGAAAATCGAGCAACATGATTACCCAAGGTATTCATGCTTAGAAATCTTTTCTCCATCACAGTTAGGACCACCTCGTCTCCAGACAAACACTGTTGGTCCATCATAAACAAGCACTGGCCCACAAGACGCTTCCAGAGAATTGTGGTCAGCAAGAGACAAGTTCATTGTACGTGCCTTTGGGCCACCCATCTCCAAACCAATCTGAAGCCCGAGCAACACGTAATTCAAACAGAAAATATTAAGACATTAAACAGAACCTCTCCTAAGGGTCTGCTCCTGCCCAGGCAATGAACTCAGCCCGCAGAGCTTGCAGAGCCGGGTTGGTTTTGCCCAGTTCCGGATCTGCCCCAAGGGAGAGAAGTTTTGCACAAAGCAAATGCCCCACATAGCCCCAGGCAGACTCCTCAGACCACGTACAGCTCTCCCCGACCTCACAGCCCTGTCATGAACCAGAGCACTACTTACTCTCTAAATGCTGGACACATCTGTCAACTTCTTGGTCCAAACCTGTTGCCTTCCAGCCTTCTGTTTTGGTCTCTCTCATCACCCTCACACTCATTTTCCTCCAGCTAGACACTGCCTTCCTCTTCCAGTCCTTTAATGTCTTCATCCCTCTTTCACAGTCCTTTTTCCTCCCATTTCACCTTGCTCTCAGATTAATAACTTAAAACAGAAGTCAAAAAGAAAAAAAAATCTTAAATTAATTTGGCATCTGTGCTATTTAACTACATGCCTGTTTAACTACCCAAATACTATTACTTTGGAAAATTTAAGTCTCTTTCTAATACAAGTTATGTAGGGAGTAACTGTTCTTCTTTTCCCCTCTCTTTTTTTTTTTCTCCTTCTTTGTTTTTTTTGGGTTTGAGAGAGAATTTCATATTAGTAGAAAACTACAGAGCAGAAACCATCCAACCATGTATTTTGTACCAGGAAAATGGTACAGGAGCGTGCTCCAGCTGCTTCCACAGAATGCACTCTATATAATAATCAGGACCAGAAATATTTCACAAATAGGAAAAATCTCAGGCCTCTGTACCAAACCCAACTGGCAGCCAAGCCCTGCACCGAAGCTGCGTTCGCCACGTGAGCGCTGAGGGCAGCACGCAGGCGCAGCTGGGACCCTCGCTCCTGGGAACGTAGCGGGACCGGGGCAGCAACATCTGCTGCAGGTTGGAACCGTCACCACTGCGCAGCCACTCTCTCCTTCCGCAGCAAGAGATGGGGCCCATCCACACTTGAACCTAATGACGGAGTCCCCATTTCCCACCTCGTCGGACTCTCGGTCCTCTGCGCAAGGTGCGGTCCATCCATCCCGAGGCAGCTTCGGAGGGAGCAGCCCTGCCCACAGCTCCACAGGGGTCTCCACCGCCTGCCTCACATCAGCAGGGTAACTTTCACAGCAAACACATTAGAGAAAGTGTAAAATGTTCTCAGGACAAGGTTTTCCGTGGTGCTTGGAGGTGTCTCTATACGTTCAGAGGACTTGCGGGGGAATTTAAAAGGTCAGGATCGGCACAGGAGGACAGACAAGGTTTTCAGAGTGGTGGTAAAGTGGGCAGAGAGGCACAAAAACACTCACTGGCTTTTTGAGAATCATAGGGGGAAAAAACTAGAAAGAGGCAAGATCAAGAATACTAAGAAGAGAGTCTTTTCCAATTGCCTGTGAAAGGCGAGAAAGCAGATGAAGATTTTCGAAAGCGAACACCACACATACACGCACATACATACCGTCATCTCTAGATCCTGGAGAGAAGGCAAGCTGCTGCATTGTGTAGAGATTCAAAATGTAGAAAATCAATTGTAAATCACGAGTTCTGGATTCTTTGAGATGAAGTGTAATCTGATTTACAATGTTACAAAAAGAAATTAAAGTTAATTCCAACATGATTGTGGGTATACCGCAATTTAATATAACCATGCTGTGGCCTTTAAATCTCCGCATTGCAATATGCCAACAGTCATTACTTCTTTAAGTTTCATATTTTATTTTAAACTATAAATTGGAAATATCACATAGCTTGTTATTTACATTTCAGAATTAGGATCTTTGCTTAGAAACACAGTGCTCTATGGTGTAATAAGATTATTGTGCAACTACCACACAGTTAGGGTAGTTAAAGGCACTCCACTTCACCTCATCATTTTTTCTGCTTAAATATTATGCCACATTCTGATTAATACCAGACCAATAAAATCATCTTAGCAATCTGGTTAGAGTCTTTTGTCTACCCAGATGGCCTGCAATGTTAATGTGTGACAATTTCAACAATGAACTAGGACTGTTTTATGGAACCAACATTTGTTCCACTGCTTTTTCTTCTTAGGCTCAGAATTTTGACACAGATGGTACAAATTACTCAAAAAACAGAAATGTTCATTTAGAAGGCTTAAATATGTGGTTTTACTCAGGCCATCCGAATCTTTTACATTTACAATTCAGTAAATTTACTAACAACCCTGCTGTAATTAAGGTCTATAAAAATCTTCCCTTCTTTCCTGCTCGCTTTTCCCCTTACATATCTACGGCATTTCATTATGCCTCCAATTTATTAATATTTATTCCAGTTCTGAAATGTTTTTAATTTTGGAGGATTTACACTGTTCAATCTTGCATCCGATTCTTCATACCTTTCTAATTATGGGAAAGGGGGAAAAAAAACACTTAATCTGTAACCACACGCTAATCCCCCTAGAACCTACACATTTCTAGATCTTAAAGGAGTAGAAAAGGAAAAGATAGAATGACGTCAGCAGCTTCTGGCCAAACTGCACAGCGTTTTCAGTTAAGCAGAAGATTTTATAATCCTGACTTTCCGTACAGATACTCAGAAAAGAACACAATGTCGCTGAGAAGATTTCTATAAAGTGTTAAGAGAGAGAGAGAAATCCCAGACTCGAGACAGATGCACTGAGTTTGACCAAGTCTATGAAGGCGAGAGGTTATTGTGCAAAACTGCCAGAGGACAAAAGAGTTAACACAGCGCAACTGCTCAGGAGCTTTTGCCGCTACCCCAGAGAAAAGACAGCCGGCACAGGCTTTCCTCCCTCCTGTCCAGGCAGGTCCATGTTCTGCACACCAGAGCAGCCAACGCACCTCCTCCGAGGGTGCCGGACAGGCTTTTGTTCCCATACGTCCAGGCACCCCTAGACCCGCAAACCATGATGGGGGCTAACCAAAATGATTTGGCCACACACGGAGGTGAGGCAGAGCAGCAGGAAGGCAGAAACCTTGCTGTGCTCCAACTCCAGCCCGTGTTCAGCCCCCGCTTGGTTTCCTTCAGCCCAGCAGTGGCTGCGGTCTGCAATAGCCCACATGCTTCCAGAAAGTCTTTGTGGTTCATGGGAAAGGCTGCGCTGAAATCATCCATCGGGGTCCGTGGCACCCGCGTGAGTCACCCCAGCAGGGTTTGCTTTCAGGGCATCCTTCCAAATCGCATGGTGACACCAGGCACGGCTCCAGAAACCTCGCGCCATTTCACCGCACTGCGATTGCTAACATTTATTTCAGTGCCTTCAGCCAATTTACCTGAACACAGTCTTCCTTTGGCAATTACTAAATCAGTGTGCGGTTTCAGCATCATTCTGATGTTTTGGTTTCTGTCCGACTATGCCTCTGTGATGGTTTAGTTTTATTATTTAAACAAATAATTTAAACATTAAAATCAAATTAAAAAAACAACATAAAACCCCACGACTGTCCTTTTGTAGTCTTTGCAGAAAATACAGTATACGCATGATGCTCCAATTCATTATGATATTCTATTAGATCTGCCAACAGAAAGTGCATTTTGAGTTTCTAAATGTTGTTTCCATTAGAATCAATCACTCCATGCAATTAAGCCAATAGTCTCTCACCATTTCTGCTGTTATGAGCTAAACCATCCTAAATATATTGACAGCTGTCTCCTATAAGATGACACAAATTAGGTTGAGGGGGCATAAGCCTAAATGTCACCAGTGGGAGGACATCAGTTATTCTTTCAGAAATCTACCTCATTTTCATACCCCATAAGGCATTCAGTAGACTTTCTTTGCATTGGCAGCATGCAGTAATCAATGTTTTGCATATTACAATCAATAACATGCTTAAATGTTTAAGTTTTGCATTCTTTCGCGATAAATATTGATATATTACAAACTATGTAAAACTGTTCATTGGACTTTTTCTTTGCAGCATGTACTGTATCATTCAGCAAATAAGTGAGCTAAATATTGTTTGTTACAAAACAGATGTCACATGAAATTATGCCATATGTGCTATTAAACTTTTTTTTTTTTTTTTTTTACAGTGAAAACCAAGATTTAGTTTCAGAAGTGACTGTATTTGGCTTTTCAAGGATTTGGAGCATGAAAGCAACATCTCTGAAATATTTTTAAACCTGCTGTGCATCCTGTAATCCAGTTGTGTAGGTGGAAACTGAGTGTTTTAAGTGTAGATATCTTAAAAATAAATAAATATGCTAAATGTATGATTGCAATACTGCTTCTCCACGGGTTCCACTGATTTATCATAGCAGCAAATGAGAAATTTTTACAGTTTTCCTCTACCACTTAAATTTTAGTACTTTTATCACATCAGTAACTTTAAATACAGGTACTTTAGCTTAAAAATTAATACACACTTTTTCACCCACAAAAAAAAAAAACAACAAAACCTCGAACAGTTAATTTCTGTATGACACCTTCTGCGGATATTTTATATTGGAATCTGAGAACACGGGGTGCATGGATTCGCGGAGGTCAAGGATGGTCAATGCAGACCTGCTTCAGAGTGAAACCCAAACCCCCTAACTCTGCACGAGGAAAAGGAATGCATTATGAGGCTCAACTTTGATTGTTTTTACGAAACCATGTATGTGAAAGCAGAGCAATGTATATCTCTAGACTTTGAAAGTGTGAACTCCACAACAGAGCGAGCAGAATGCAGGAAACATGTTGCTAAGAGCCATACAGTAAAACAAAATCTGGTTGCCACAAGAAGAGTGACACTGGCATCAGAGGCAAAGACACTTACACCCACAAATGGAAACACGGCACATTGGGAAAGCTGGAGGAAGAGGAGCAGATGCAGCAGCACAAGGAAGAAACTCAAAGGAAAGATCTTCAGACTCCATATGTAGTTTTCTTTCTCTTAGTCATCAAAAGGAGGAAGACAGGGTAAACAAAGAGGGAGATAAAGAAAAAAAGGTGAAGAGAAAATATTTTCTTCTTTTCCCCCCTGAAGGCAAAACACTTCCTTACATTTCTAAACATACTATCCTTGTGAGTCTTCTCTATAACACAAATAACTAATTGCTTGCCAGCAAGCATTAAAACTAGGAGGAAAAGTCCTTGATCTCCCAGCTTGGTGGAGATTCCTGAGGCTTTTAGTCTGTGAAAAAAAAACAAACCAAACAACAAAAAACCAAACAAACACCAAACTCCAAAACCCTGCAAATAAACTTTAACACTTCAGTGGATGAAGCCCCCCCACTAACACTGCAAACTTCCATTACAAAGCCAAATAAAATGGTGTCAGACCGCGAGACACCGCACCACGCCTGGTGAAGCTGCCTTTCCCAGGTCACAGCACCTTCCATACCATATCAAATTCCCTTCCTGATTTCTCATATTTTCTCAAGAGTGGTGTCACTTTTGTCACATCCTATTTGTCATTTGGCAGGTTCACTTAGACTGAGTAGTTGTAGAAGAACTGCAGATGGGGCCACCACAAAGGATCGCTGTCGTGACTCATTCACACCACCAAACACATGGGAGTCAGATAAATGCTGGTTTATTGGCTTACCGAATTTTCCCACGAAGAGAAGCTTTCCCAGCACAGTGATGCAGCATAACCCCAACACCTCCAACGAACCAGTCGCACCAGCTCTGCCTTAGGTTAATACCAGGAGGATGAGCCCTCGCTGATGTGCCCACCGCGAAGGTCAGTGAGCGACTGGGGTGCCCAGAGCCCTGGTTGATGGGGAGAGGGTCCCAGAGGCCCCTGCCACCGCAGAGATGGGCACATGATGCCAATGCGTGTCCCCCCCAGATCTGGTGCCGCAATGCCAAACACCACCCTGAAACTGCTGGTTTTCCAAATTTCCTGGTCTAACATGCCTTGGCGAAGTCTAAATGGGGTTTTTGTCGATAGCGCAAGAGACAAAGTAGAAGCAGCTCAAGCATTTCCCTGGGTTAAAGCACGACCACCGAGGAAGCCGATGGCGAGCAGTGAGGAACAGCTATTCTGCAGTAACTTCCTTTGTGGCAAATCCTTAGTTCATGCAAGACGTTCAGCATAGAAAACATGCACACCTTTTAAAAAAAAAAAAAAAAAAAAAATCAAACTCAGCTTTTTCTCCGAAAATACACAAATTTTTACCCCTATTTCTGGAGTAGGGCAAGATTATTTTTAGATTATGTAGCTAGATGCCTATATTTGGGGGGATAGATTCTTTACAAATACCAAGGATCTGAGAGTGGCAAAGATTACAGGCAACCCTACAACCTCCAATTAAATGCAAACATAGTTGTAAGAGCTTTCTCCTCTCCCTGCCTCCATATTGCACCTTCTGCAGCAAAATGCTTCGTACGTGATAAAAATAGCTAGATCTTTCAAAGTCTTAGAAGAAAGGTACTTGAATGTTTTTCTTTAAACGTTGTATTTTCTTAAAGGCAACATAATGAGGTCAACTGAAGCTGGATTCAAGCTGATAAACTGTATTTAGGAGAAACCAGAGGTTGAGCGAGGGGGTTCTAGCAGAGGAAAACAAAGAGAATGATTGCAAAAGTCAGATCTCAAAATGTTAATCAGATTCAGAAACATAAAACATGACAATTTAATGGTGTTTGGTTAAAACTAGAAATTTTTAAAGTTCTAAGTATCTTACATTGAATTCTAATACTTTTTTAATTATTAGATATAAAATGCTTACAATTTTCAGTGAAAATTAGACTTGGTAATTTATATTTCTTGTTTATACAGTACAATTTGCTGATGAAAAAATGTGCTAAACTTATTGATTCATGACCATAATTGTTTAATTATTTATCATTGCAGAATTATATTAGCATTTATAATAATGCAGATGTGCACAAAGGCTAAGAAGTCACATACAGCTTTTGTTTTGTGTTTGCTATGCTGAAATTAGGTTGATCCAGGTTGTGTGTGCATTCTGCATATTGCAAGTGTTGCAACTCGGCGTCTCTTGGTTTTACTGGAGTTACAGCAGGGCTAACCAATAGCCGCAATAATGAAAATGCTCTGATAGCTAAAGTATATAAATCCAAAGCTAACAGCAGCGCAGAAGAAGTCTCTTCTCAGATTGATTCTTCTGTTACCATGATGTGCATTAAATTCAGTGCAACACACGCACAGCTGTTTGCTCCATACCACCCACAGCAAAGGAATAGCTCGTGTGTGTTTGGTACAAGGGAAGCCAACAAGAGCTGCACACCACAAAAATTACAACCGGCTAAACCAGCCAAAATCTTCTGCGTGAGGCCAGTTAAAGAAGAACATAAGAACTCTTGATATGGGAGAAACACATTCCTTTAATTTTCAGCTTTATTTTAAGGGATCATAAACACTGGAAGAAAATGACAGATGCCTCACTTTCAGTCTCTCCTCCCCTCTGTGTGCCAAATCTATTCCCTAAAGGAACTACAATAAGACTGACACATATCCCTTTCTTGAAAGCCACTAAAATAGCTTTGCCATGGGCTTCACAAGAAATTTGTAACACTGAATGTGTCTTTCTGGACTCATCCTTTTGACGTATTGATAGTCAAGGTTCCTGTTGCCCGTCCTCTCTCCGCTCTTTTCACCTAACACTATTTACTGGTGCTACCTTTTCATAATTAAGAGTCCGTATCAAAGCAGTTGTAACACCCTTTAAGCAGCTTTTCTAAGGAATCAAATCTAAATGAAAAGGCAGAGTATAAAAATGCCCCATCTTCCGCTGTGCCTAACTGATTTGCTCTGCGTTTTATCCTCAGGGAGGTGCCGATTCCAAAAGACAGGGAAGAAGGACCATTCACAAAAGCCGCATCACGCAACCAGCAAGAAGAGCCGCTTGTGTATTTCACGTCTACATGTGTTGAGTGTCTCTAAAAGCAGCCGCCCAACCATGCCCCGGCCATTTCGGCTGGTTTGCTTATCACAGTTCACAGAAGTGAGCGTTTAACCTCCTGACTCCTGCATCACAGCACGGGCCAGGTATTAGTTTCTTTTGTTAGATTAACATTGGTGACAGAATAACATATTCATTAATGGGGATAATGATTATACAGTGAGGTAGACTAGCAATGACTCCTTTGTATGGGACATTGGAAGAAGTTTCATTAATTAATAAAATTTATTAAAGAATACAAGACAATCAAGGAAAACACACTTTTGTTAAGCACCTTCTCGGATGCTGATATTTGGCTCAGTAACTTTAAATCTGTCGACCTGTTACAGTAATGCTCCGTTTGCCACAGAGGGACGAGCGAGAGGGGAGCACACCCTGGCACGGAGACGGACGAGCATCCATCCCCCCTTGGCTAGCAGGGCCAGAAGCCCCCAGTGAGGCTGCAAGGGGCTCCAGAGCCGGAAAAACACGGAGGAGCAAGACAGCAGGGTGAACCACGTCCCACACTGAATACATGCCAACTGCAGGATTGGGCTGTGAACAACAGACACACGACTCTACGCTGGATAAATCCCTCCATTTCCCAGCTTGCTCTATCACTATGTAAGAGACCGATTCCTCTGAGACTGCTTCTGCAAGGTCCTAGTCACACCTTCAAGAAGTCTGGGTGAGGACTTTTCCTGAGCAGGGTGATCTCAAACATTTTGCAAGTAGTAATACCTGAATCCTCATAAAAATCTCGGAGTGGAACAGCCATTTAACAAACCATTTACCAGAACAACATGCAGTTTTCAGTTTTCCCTAAAAACTAATGTTTAAAAAAAACAAAACAAAAAAAAAAAATCTACAGCAGAGTAGAGACTAGAATTCAAGTTCCCAGTTTCAAAGCTATCTTAGGCAGCAGTGCCTGTATTTCATTAAACGATCATATTCCTGCATGACTGTCGTGTCAGATTTTAATTCTGGTTACCAACACGCTGTCATTAGCTATCTGGGGCATTTATTGGTTTTGCCAAGCAAGGTAATACAGGAGTGTTCAGCTGTGCATTCAGTGCTCAAACAGTTTTGTGGGGAAAAAGGTGGGGAGGAAGGGGAAGATCGCTATAGGGGCTGCAAGACTACGTTCCCCGAATTCACACCGGCATTAGTTAAGTTATGGTATTTTTGCTCTTCAGTCCCACCACTATGAGATAGTAACTGCTCAGTACCATGCAGATAGATAGACACCTCAGAGATTAGGAAATGCCTGAATACAATAGACACAGCAACAGGGGACTCAGACACGCCACGGGGACCAGTGGGGAGAAGAAGGTATATCTCACCTTACTTCACTCACCCTCTTTTGCTCAAATGTAAAAGTCTTTTGGGAAACGATGATGAATTGAGATCTGTTTTTATTATGAGCTTTTCTCTTCACTTTAGTTGCTGTCATATGTACATAGATCCAAAAGTGGCTGGTAAGATCAAAATGCCAATAGTCAGCCCCCATTTCAGTTTGAAGGGGTTTTTTACATGCCAAGACCTATCCGTAAACCAAATAAGCACATCTGACAGGCATGAAGTAGAGAACTTTTTAAAGTGATGTTTGCTGGCTTGCTGCAAAACTTTAGACACCTGGCAAAAGAGTAACGATCAAATTTCAGCTAATATTTCTCCCCTTCACTCTATTCCTTCATGAAAATAAAACATATTTTGAAACCGAAGTCAACAAGACTTTGTCTCAGGAAGAGGTTTTGAGGTTTGTTTTGGTTCCTGCTCAGGACTTGGTGTAGTCACTAGCAAGTCACTTCTGAGTGTCAGTTTATTATTTTTATTGGATGTCCAAATGGAAACTGAGCTCATTCAAAATCCCTCTCACAAAGGAAGTTCTTACAACTCATAAGTCATGACCCAGAACTTAGTATTTCTGTTTACTTATTTGCAAAATAACAAACACCCACCTGTTGCAGTTCTTACTAAATGATGTGTAAAGTCACTACATTTATACAAGGCTGATGTAACTTAGTGGTCTAAATTCTCCTCTTTTCCACCAGCATCCATCTGGAGCAACTGCACTTGCAGGGAAGCAGCGTAACTTAGTGCAAATTGGTCCATGTCCTTCAAACCGCTGCCCCTGAAGTCAGACTGAGAGTCCTGCAGGAACTAACCCAAGAAAGCACTGGTTTAAAACTCTCAGTGAAGAAATGAGGTGGAATTGAAATTAATTTTCACAGCAATCAGTGCAATGCTTCAATGTTTCCTTGGAAAGCCTGGCTCCTCTCCTCCCAGGTTGCCCTTCCCTCTTTCCCATTGTATTTTCATCAATTTGGAACTTAAATCACCAAAACAATTGTGTGACTTTCAAAAATGCTTGAAACATATAAGCGTGAAAATACATTTCGTGTGGCTGTGTGGAGCCATGAAACATTTTTTTAATGAAGAGATTGAAGTTTTATCTGTTCTGTTACTTGCCTGGGTTTGTTGTCACCATTGCTGTACCCCCACAGCTTTATAGCGGCTAATAAGAAAGCACGACTGGAGTATGATGGGGTTTGTCCTTCATTAGAATCACAGTTTTTCACCACAGTTGATTTTCAATATTTTTCCTTTAAAATAACTCTTTGAACCGGAGCCTACATTCCTCTCTTGTTCCCACACTAATCTCCTACTTGCCAGTCCTCAGGATTCACACATATTGCTATATTTGGTGTTTTTCCTAAAGCTCTTCATAATTACATCACAATTAATTCCTTAAATTTAAAAGTGTTTTGAGGTCTCCTAATTGTAGGGACAGCCTCAAGAATATTGCCAAATTAATCTAATGGCCTCCAAACCAAAACGGAATGAACAAAAGAAAATAATCACTTAAAAAAACCTCTTCATAAGCCAACCTCATGCTTTTGGGGAGCCTGACTCATGTTTGTGAATGCTGAGCTTCAGTAACATAAACTGCTCTTGTCACAAAGACCCTGTAAACTTCATACAACTTCTTAAGCTCAGGGAGGTAAACGCCCTGACCCAGGGCCATGCAGGAAAAGTGCAAAAACCCCCAGATCTTCCAGTTCCCAGATGGATGTCTTGTTCACAGACACACAGATCCTAGACTGGTTTCTTATCCCTTTAACATCCCATCCCACAGGGCTTTCTAGAAGAGCTTTCTGCTGATCCTGCAGTCAGAACCCACCAGCAGCTGATCTCTCTTCCTGTTCCTTCAGTCTCCAAACAGGAGGTCAATGCCACGTCCACAAAGTCCGTGAGCACCCGTGCAGCCTTTAACGTACTGCACTCTCAAATGATAACAATTCAGCATATGAAGGCCTAAAATCTCCCTTCTGTCCTTCTCCACCGTGACAGAAGGACCCCTCTCTGGTGGTACCAGAACCAAATGCACTGATGTGCCCAGGTGGAGATACCAACATCAGCTCAGAGTCGAAACACCACCTACATAGCACAAAGCACATAGGTGTCCACAAAGAAATACCTTATATACATCAAAACAGGAGGTAGAGAATTAGTAGTCTTCAGAGCATAGAGGGAACCCTGTTTCTTCAGTCTGTTCACAAGTGCCTCCTGGATTTAAAGAGTGCAGAAAGGTCTGTGGATTAACGGAGTCAAATTTCATTCACCAAGTAAAAATAAATCAAGATAAATAAATTAAGTAAATTCCCCCTCCCCGATGGCACTAAACTCTCAGAAAGCCTCTCCAGAACTGAGCAAGCAGAGGCTGTGCCACCTACTCTGGACTGGCCATCTGCAAAGTTCCATCAGGGGAGTCCTCTCCTGTAAGCCACAGCCAGGACACCGCCATGGCAAGCTGATTTCAGAGGCTGCGCAGCCCTGAACCAGGCTCCCTGGCTTTTTCCCTGATCCTACAGGGCACAACTCCTGTTGCAACACACAAGAGTTTGCCCAATGTTCTTATCAGCACCCAGACCCCAATGAGAATTGAAACTAAAGAGGTGGGGGGAAAAAGAACATTTTAGGAGATCAAGCGTAGTTTTGTCTGTGAATAATAAGAGTAAAACATGAGCTATCTGAATCTTTATCCCATATGCATACATTTATAGCCAAAAAGCAAGGAACAATATCTGAAACGTTCAAAGAATACTACGCCAGCACTTATCTGGCGACACTTGAGATGAAGGAGATAATTGAAAGGATGATTGCACTGGGCTTGTTGTACTCCATTGATAAGAAAGGCTTTAGAAAGCCCATTCAGTATGCTCAGCCATGGTACAAGATGCCAGGAGAAAACACAGTACTGCGGCAGTGACAGTACCTCAGACCCACGAAACATGAAAATGGAAGATAAAGAAGGCTCTGAAAAGAACACCGCTGAGCACAGTTCACTTGATGACAAACATTGGGACAAACATCTAGACATCAGAATACCTCCTAATCACTGCCCACTGGCTGTCACCCTGCGTTCCCAGGCAAAAATCTGCCCATAAATTAGAAGCCTTCGCTGTCTCTCCCCTTGATAAAGGCCAGTAAGAAAAACGCCAGCAGCCAAAATCCTGCGTGGCTGTGCTCTCAGGATCTGCCGGCAGGGCTGACGTGAGGTCCAAACCCGGGAAAAACACGAGGTGATCACTTGTTTTGCTCTTCTATTTATTAAACATCTCTTGCTTGATTATAACTAAGCACTAAGTTTTTGCAATACTAGCAAAATCTGTAACGGTTTCTATAACTCTCATGATATTCTAAGCTAACTTCAGAGGCAGAGCAATTTACCAGAACTGCAGCTTAAACAAGTTTGAATTTCATTTGCTATATATATGAAGAGAATGCTCTTACTGAAAAAAGAAATGCATGAGCGCACATTAAAGCAGAGCTTTGATTCTGAACTCTTTATCCTGAACTCTGAACAATGGATACTTATGAATCATTTGTGCTGCATACTGAAGCCTTTTGAACTGGTAACAAGAGAAATCAGTTCTGCTAATGCATCTCTCATCCGAGATCTCTCACTCATCCAGATTTTAAATCTGAAACTTAGAAGAATAAAACCATCTTTTTGGAAGGACCAAGAGTATTTTTGAAAACAGACTGGTCAGACAGGAGGGGAATTTCTGGATGGGGTAATAAGGAGATTGTGTGCAGGTTCTGATTTTCAAGACCAGATGTTGAAAATAAATGTCCGAAAAAGGAGAGGAAGAAGCCTTATAAAATGGTTTGCACTGTTTGTATTTGGGGTCCGGTGGGGCAAAGTTGTCACTCTGCACTGTGCAGCAAAATCAGGTCCTGGAGGTCCTAATGAGTAGGATGAGGTTAGGTAAAGTTTTGGATGTGGACAAAAGACTGGATTAAAGTTTAGGCACCTATCCTGTATACTGCCATAAATTTGGTCCCAGTAATGAAAAAAAAAAATACAGCAAAGCTAGGAATTCTCTCATAAGGAAAACCAGCCTTTAATCTTTCCATATAAGCCATCTTTAGTCCTTTCCTGCTTCTTACAGTTAACAGAAAATGCCCCAAACACAAGGCTTCTAGTTATGAATTTTATAGAAGTCTGGTGTAACAAGTTCCATGTTTGAGGATATGTGTCACAAAAGAGATCAAGCTCAGATTAAAAGAATTAAAAGTGCAGTCTGCAGTGATGCGTGGACAGATACGTTCCTCCACCTCCAGGATTTTGAGAATTCCTTTTAAACAGTAGAGAAAAGTGTGCAAAAAAGCTACTGAAACTTTTATAAGAGATAAATTGCACAATGCCAACCTGATTAAATTTCAAATGCTATCAACTTTTGCGTACAGTGTACGAGCGGGAGCAGACCTGAATGGAGAGTGCAGCCATGGAAAATGCTTCCCAGGCAGGTCCAGACGTATGTCTAAATGAATGTCCGCATTAAATGACAATGTCACTAACGACAGAAGCATTGAAAGATCAAAATGAAGTGCACAATCAGAACTCTGTGTTTGAGTGCAAAATTCACCCTTAATATTTAGCAGTGGTGACCTCCGGATGATAAATGCCTGCAGTGGCCCAAGTATTAAGTGCACATGCCTGTACAAGGGAGCAGCTGGCACTGGCACACTGCTAAATCATAGCTTGTAGGAAAATGCCGCAGTAGAGGCCTACACAAAATGCATAGACATAAAACCAGTCACATAAGAATAACGCAGCGGTTTTGTCCCCTCTCCCTGCCACGCAGCCACAGCTCACTAATAAAAGCACATTTACTCTGGCAGTTCCCCAGGTAAATGCATTACACCCGTGCTCAGCTACCAGGATTTTGCCGCTCAGAAAGGGCAGATGGTGGGATGAGGCAGAGGAGACCCCAAAGCAGCCCCAGGTGGGCTCAGCGGTGGCCGAGGGGGCCCGTGGTGGTGGGGCACTGGGGAAAAGCGGGCTCCAGCTGCTCCATCACCCCACATGTCCCTCTTCAGCAGTGACCCCTGTCAAGGGCCGACCACTGCCCACGTTAGAGTGCAGGAGATTTGCCATGGCCCTCTTCCCGCAGGGATGAGTTATGGGCAGGGTGCATTTCATCAATGACTTAGCTCTCAACTTTTTGGATCCACCTGTAACCCTCCGTGTTTCATCAAACTTTATTCTTACCCTCTTTGTAAAGGTATACACACTTAACAAGATTAGGCAGCGATAGCATTTCATAAGCGTGTGCCATAAATACTCTCTCATATGCCAAACTGAAAGCTTTCTCCCTCATGTTTGGTGACCCTCAAATCACACTTTCAATTCACCCAACTGTTACAGTAACAGCAAAAGCACCAGGATGGAAATCGCAAAATTCCCCACATATGCACACTTTAGGCTATATTCACAAAAAGGGACAACCTTGCCCCTGAAACGCAGCCAGCTCCGGGGTAAAATGAATTTTGGTTTGCGAAGCAACATAACTTCCCATACAATTTTGGAGAAAAGACAAGTTTTGCCTAAGCCAGCGCTGCTCAGCTAAAGCAAACACCAGAGTAACAGGAATTTCTCCTTTGCAGAAAGAGCAACCCTGGAAGCCATCCTACATGCTAAGCAGCACGGCATGCCGACTGCAAACTTTGTAAAAATGGCCAAGAGAAACTGAAAAACGTGCATCTGTATTTCCCAGGAAGCCAGGGCTAAGATTTGGATAGCCAAGGAGTTTCCCTGTAGTTGGGACAAGCGCAACAGTAAAGGTAGCAGAGAACGAACCACTAACGCAGTGGTGCAAGTCCTCATTTGCGACGCTAGAGCTGCTTTATATGCTGAGCTCCCATCCTTCAACAGCAGGTCAATGTTTTAATGTGGATTGGGCACATAAATGCAGATCAATTTATGCATTAAAAAAAATCATCTACATGTGCATTTATTTCAATTTCATTTTAGTGAATCAGGTCCTGATTCAATGCTAACTGAAAACCCTTGAAATAACTGCGAGCTTGCTCGTAGCCAATTCTGTGTCACTGCTATGAAATTAGTAGTGAAATTAAATGGCTCAACAGTGCTAAGACATTCCCCAACTACTCCAGCAAGCAGTCGCTCACCTCTAAGGTTAACAGGATAAAGGCTGGATAAAGAAACTACTCATTATACCAGCTCTACAAAGAAGCAATTATGAGACTTTATAAAGTGGTTTCAAATATATTTTGCAAACTAGGACTCAGACAAATATTAGTGGCAGCAAATTACAGTACTTAGCAGAATTATCACCAGAAAAGAGACTCTTTTAATCTATAAAAAATATCAACAAAAGATGTAAATATGGACTCCTCGATGGGTGGTATATCTTGAAGAAAATATACATCTAATCTCACAGTGTGTTACCTCCAGTACCTGGAGAGAAGGTTAACAATTCAGAGCTGTTTCCTACAGCTATAGAATATATTTTGATGTAGATTTGTAGATATCACAGACTTAAAATCTATTGTATAATCACAGGGCAAGTGCAAGGAACCTGGGGACATACTTCTCTACAGTAAAGTGCTGGAACACTGGCTTTCATTTTAATCAATGTTATTCCCTATTTTTAACAAATTATATTTCATTCTGTGGCCTTTTGGTTCTATTTTTCTCAGCGTAAACAGCAACAGTGTTTCCACCACCACGCACACAATTTGCAGGCTGTATGTTGGCATTACACACGCCTTTATCTCCACGTGCGACGGGCAAAGGGGGAGAAAACAGCGTCACCCTGACAGCACCTCGCAACGAGCAGCAGGTCAAGATCTCGTTTGCATCACCATAAACCCAGAGCAACCGCCCTCAGGTACCAGCAGATGCTGCTCTGGGTTAAACCGCACACGCCGGCAGGGAATCTGCTGGTGATCCAGGGATTCACAACCGGATATCCCCACGCATTCCGTCCCCAGCATTCCCGTTCAAGTCAATAGGAGCGGTGGGAACCAGCACCTTGGGATGTCAAGCAATGACTGCAGGTTTACGTCAGGGTAACACAGAGAAGAATTTGCCCACCCTGTCACACACGCTTCACATATAAACACCCTGAACATCAAGCTGCAATGCAAGAAGTCAAAAGACCCCGCCAGCTTTGGGCTCCCCTTGCTCAAAGCGCAGTTGAACTACTGTCACAAGCAGAAAACGCTTCTGTGGCTCCCTGACATTTCTTTCTCTGAAGTTTTCAGTGTCTTCTTCAACAAAGGAACAACATGCATGTTTTTAACTTCCTTCCATTAAAATCTTATACCACAATTTTTTTGGATGGCACTCCAGCAGATCCACAAAGCGGCCCTGGTCACGTACTCCAGTGTGCAAAGGAGACAACCTCCGGGAGGGGTGGAACCACTGCAGCTTCCCCCTGCTTTCCATGGGAACTTCACCCCGGCCCCAACCACAGTCCCAACAAGGTTTACCTGTGAACACATTGTAGCTGCCAGTGCCGAGCATCTGAAACCCTCTGCGTTAACTAAACGCAACTGGGAAGTGAGCTTCCATGGGCTCTTTAACCCTTCCTCTCTTCACTCATTTTAATTTGGGTTTGGCAAGCTCCAAATCATTCAGAGGTCAGGTTTTAGCTTAATTAAGAGACCACAAAAATCCAGACAGTCATCCAAACCTTCTGAGCACTCAGAGTGTGGGAAAGTAAAGTAAGAAAATCATGTGCCAGCAATTTCACCGAAGATTTCTAACTTTTGCTGCTCTGAACAAGGCTTGAAAATACCAGAACCATTTCTTTCCCTCACACTGAACTTGACCACTGCAGACATCGATGGAAAACTCAATGCAAAACACCTGAGCCCTGGTGCACTATCACTTGCAGCTGCTGATTTTCCCCCGTATCCCTTTTTTCAGGCTCCTCCCCAGGAAAACTGCTGGGGGTACTATTTCTACCTACATTTTCCTGTCATATATTCTCTCTTAAGATTTCTCCAGCAGTTCCTTCATTTTTGAAACCTGTCTTCCTACATTTAGAAAAAAAAAAAAAATCCTTCCCTTTGTTCCCCAGGTGGGTATAATTCTCCCCTTACTTCTCCACATTTGATATCTGACTCCTGGATGAAACAGCACAGAGCTGCAGCATCAGCAGTTCCTGAAGGGACCATCCCTTTCCCTTACTATTTGGATAACGGTTGCTCCAGGAGATCAATTAAAAGAAGAAAATGAAAACAGGAACTGATACCCGAGCCTAGACCCTCGCTCAAGCCGAGAGCACCAACAATTGCAGAGATAATTTAGCAGTGCTCTTCTGCCCTCGTTTTGTCCATGTTTGTTTATGCATCTTTGTGTTATAAGCATCGCGCATTAAAGTCAATAGCCTACCGCTGCTTATCAGAAAACAAGTGGAGCCAGACCTGGACTTCTATAAATAAGATTTACTCTATTGGCTAAATAATGACATCTAAACTGGTCTGATTTAACTGACTATGGCAGTTCTTAGAGCAAAATTTAATTACACTTTGTACTTATTACAGTTCCTTTGTGTGCCTCTTGCTTCCCAGCAATTTTGAAATATAGACTTAAGTCTGCTATACAATACATCTCCATACCTATAGTGACATGTGCTAACAGATGGCACCACGAGCGCAGAGCAGCAGATCAGCATGAGTTGTCAGTCTTGGTGGCCACGTTTTCCCTGAAGTTATCGCAGCCCAACACAAAATGGCATGAAATAATCACCGGCCATTTCCTGCGGGCTGGGAAGAGCATGACTCAGCACCGGTGCTTTTTATAACATCCAAACACTTAACTTTCTAGAAATGCTTTTATATTTACGGAGAGCATTCATTATGGAAGCCTGCTAAGTAACCGATGCACTGGGATGATACCGCTCAACCATAAACGCAGCGAGAGCCCTGACATCTCGGGTCCTTGGGTGGGCTGGGCACCGCGCCGCGCCGCCGGTAAGGAGGAGGCAAAGGATGCGTGTTTGCGTACATCGGATAATATTGCTCTATAAAATTATATTAGATGTGCATTAGGGGCTGTAACAGAAGACAGTAAGAGCAAAGGATATGCACAAGCAGGAAAGCGAAAGGCACGCAGGGGCAACAGGAGACGTTAGCACGGCTCTGCCTTCCCACCGCAGCCCTGCGCCGGGGGAGCCGCCAGCACCCTCCCACCGCTCGCACCACCGGCCATAAAACAGGGGACCAGCCACAAAGCCCGGAGTCACAGCTCACATTCAGGTTTCACCTGCACTTTATCACGTTCAGAGGCAACTCAGGACCAGCCCGAGCTGGGGTTCAGCTCTACCTGGGACCGGTACAGCAACGTTAAGAAAACGTACCGTGGCAAAGATACAGGCACATACTCCTAACGCAGTTTAAAGATGGATTACCCTAAACCTCATCTTCCCTCCAAACTCTCAAACTCTAGAGCCCCTTAGGACCTACCCTACACTTGCTATCACCTTATTATTACATTTCCTGAATTCACACCCCAAACACGTTTTGGCACAGCTTTGCAATACCTGCGAACAGCCTCAGAGCTGGAAACAACAAAGCTACCACCACCCCACCAGAGCCAGACACAATGGCTCAACACCTGCCCAATTTCAAGTCTGGGGTGGTTGAAGAGCATCATGGGAACTGTAGTCCTCTCCTCCCCTTCTTCTCCTCCTCCTTCTTCTTCTTCTTCTTTTCCCCCCTCCCCGTCCCAGCACACACATCCGTGTGGGATCCCCAGGCCAGGGATGTCAGGTGGAGGGCGCCCAGCCTCGGCTGCTGCATCCCCAAGCAGCAGCTCCTTTCTTCACAGCCGCCAAGGACACAGCTGTCTCCTGCCGTTTTGGACCTTCATCTGGGGAGAACTTCCACAGAGGCTGAATTTACCTACACTTAAATGCCGCAGCAGTTTTTTCTGGTGCTTTTTTTGCTTTAGCGTTTATGACTACCCAGGCACTGAATATTTATATTTTTTAAAGGATTCATTGTTCTTCCATTGATGCCTGAAATCAAGGTCTCAAAGCGACATCCTCCAAATCCTTTATGGAGGGCGATCTGTCTTTTTTTTAAACGATTGGTGAAATATTCTTAGTTTGTGTGTTTGCATGTAGAGAACCACTTAGACGCAGCTTTAACTATGACTAAGTGGACTAGAGACATTTCAGAGGGTAGGATGTTACTAGGCAGATAAGAATTTCAGATGCAAACGTGAAAGTATAATTGGCATATGGGCAGGTAGCAGGAAACAGTGTGGAATATATTTTCTGAACATCTACATTTTCACCATTTCTCTGCAGCGGAAATGCATCAGCACACGATTTTCACCATCAAAGCCCGCGGTGTCGTAACCTACTGCAAAATTGTGGCCTTAGGGTGCAATAAATTACTGGAAAATAATTTTAAATGTTTGCTGTTTTCTTCCAAAATGCAAAATACAGAATGAAGGCCTCCAACAACGTCACGTGGAAATAACGGTTTGGGTTATGTTATTGTGCGAGTGCGGAAATGCTTTTTAAAAGCTCCGCGCTGCCGGGGAGGTGCCGGTCCTGAGTCAGACCGACCGCGGCGGCGCTGGCGGGTCCACGCCGGGCTCCAGCTCCCGCACACGGCGCTGGCAACCCCGCGGTGGCTGGGTCTGTGCCTCAGGCACACTTAAAAGAATATAAGTTTGGATTAGGTGCCGCATCTACGACAAAATTTTTCTTTAAAGCTATAAGGTCACAAAGAAGAAAAAATTTACAGGAAGATGGGTCCAGCTTTAATTAGAGCAGCACAAATACAAGCCTGGCAAAACCCTGCAGAATAGACACCTCTTAGCATTTGCCTCTCAGAACCACAGCAAAACACATGAAAGGTCATATACAAGATAGGATTTGACACAATAAGATTTCACTCCCATGTTAATGCACCTCAGATCAAGCCTGCAAAAGTGAAATAATAAATTTAGGAAAACAAGCAAAATGACCCTACTGGTTGGTTGGTTTTCTAGATACCATCTACATATTTTAGAAACGTACAACCTTCTAATAGAAATGAATAAACTACTCAACCATAAAGTTGCTATAGAAGATATGCTTGTTCTGATTGGAAAGGGCATCTGCTATCTGCAATATTGATAATACTTTTCAAATTTCATCTGCTTTTGTTTGCATTCTGTGTCGTCTGTTTAAACACACTGGGAATAATAATGAATCCCAGCATTATCTCCACTTTTTCAAGGCCGAACATATAACTTTATCACAAAAATAATTAAAATTCTTTGGCACTCTTGTATCTTTTCCATTAAACGTTATCAAGCAGTGACAATAAACTAACATCAGTCCAAGGCTGCCCATATGCTGCTTTTAAAAAGAATGCATTTGTCCCAGGGTGAGATACATGAATTTTGTGTTTACAGGGTCAAACAATTCCAAAGTTTTTTACAGTGTAAGGACTAAAAAATCTGTGCGCACGCACACACATGCAAATGCACACACACAGACACACACAGAGAGAGCTGAGGATACTGGGTTCAGAGGCAACACCTACAAAGTGGTTTGTTAAAACTTCCTTTCACAGACAAATCTTAGCAGCTTAATAATTTGGAGAACTAAAGATGTAAATATTTTGCATACTTGTACAACACAGTCAATCCAATAAATGATGCTCTAAAACATTCTTGGATGTCACATGCAGTTAATCTCAGATGTAGTGAGTGATTTTTTTCTGAACTGAATTTTGTATACAGGGCTATATATTATCCCCTACGTGTAGGAGTGATGTTGCAACTTTATTTCGAAATTAATAATTTTACTTCGGTATGCTTATCATCTTTTATAAACCATATTTCCTTTGTTATCCAAGGTAAAGGAAAATAAAACACATCCTCTGTTAATCATTGCTCAATATTGATTACTACTCATTAGTTATTTAAGAAAGAAACCACCGACAGTTCATTTTTTCACGCACCTTTAATTATTTGCCAACAAAACCAGTATAGGTTTCAGAATACATTGCTGGAATATCTAACTCTGAAGTCTTTACGATTTTTATAACGTGTGCTAACTTCTGCTTAAAATGTAGTAAAGCAATGATGTTGATCTCATTTCAATACCACATACACAGTATTGCATAGTAATGCACCGGCTTTTATAAGCCAGGAAACAGTACCAACTCACTAAACAGATCCATCAGGATAATTGAAGAACTCATTTCAGAAGAACTCCCATATGAAGGCAGAAATGTTAAAAGATGTTAAATTTTCTTTTTGTGTATTGTTGGCTCGCTTGATAAGCAGAAGCAAGTTTATACAGCTCCGCAGCTAGTGTAGAATGCTTAAGCAAGAAATCCATAACTTTTAATATGATGAGATTGTCCTGCTAGGAGAGATGGATTTTTTCCAATATCACTGCTAACAAACAAGTAGAGTTTCCTGTATCAGCACATTTCTGTTTCTACTCTGCAGCACACATGTGCTTCATTTAGAAACAATACATGGCTCAACATTTTTGGCATATTAAAAATGAGACGAGTACGTTAGACTAGTTGATGGACAGGTATCCTAACAGGTTTCTTTGGAGAATGAGTACAAAATCTTGTATAGATAGACACACTGACAAGGTCGGAAAAAAAGGCGGGGGGGGAGTGTGAAGTTATTTGTGTTAACTTCCCTTCCAAGATTTCGTGGCAATGTTACTTACTGGAGTGACTGCTCAGTGGACAGATAATGTCACACAGTGTCTTATTACATGATTTCAAACCCCTGTGCACAATCTCACTTGCTGCAGAAAACTTAAATATGTTTCAGGTAGGAGCTAAATAAAAGACATTACTTTTCATCTGCTTTTTCACTTAATGCTAATATAGTCACTTGTCAGTGGATGTAAAAGTAAAGGAGACAAGGGTTTATTTTTATACCTCACAGAACAGCAACTGGTGATTTCCCTTAGATCATTGCTTTTGCGTGTGCAGGCACTAAGCTTTTTTCTTTTAATATTTTAGACATACTTTATTTTTTATTCAAAACAGTTTTATCCCAACTCTGACACACCGATATTGTCAGGAAAGGAGGTGTGATGCTTAAACGTTCCTGGGTATTTTTTCTTGTTATATCTTATGAATGTAGGTGGTGCATCTCATTAATCCTTGAGCTAATCACCAGGCTCACGTTATTCATTTCTTCGAAGGTTTGGCTGAAGACATGACTTTGTGGTTCACTTTAGAGGATTTATAGCACATACGTCTCAATGAGCAGTCAATAGGGACGTGGAGCTGAACCGCCGCTGGGACGGGGGCTGCTCGGCAGCGGCACTGCTCTGCCCGGCTGCAAGTGCCCTTCCCAGGGAAAACCAGAAAACATACAAGGTGCCTCCACACACAGGGAATGAAAATGTGCTCTCACTCTTTGTGTTTTCTGTTCAGGAAAATACAACACAGAGGCCTATGAAACCTCCATGAGAGCCGACGAGGTGAGGCAGACTCCAGCCTTCCTCCTGCGCTGCAGCCCTGAGCCCCTCGGGCAGGCGAGGGAACCACTCCGCGTCCTTCTGATGACCGAGTCCCTTTGAGGGATGCTCTGCAGAGGTACCGTTTGGGCTGCGACGGGTGGGCAGCAGCCACGGGAGCATCCCGTCAAGCCGTCGGCGTGGCGTGGCTGGGCTCGCCCCGACGCCAGACCCAGTTACCAGAGGCGCGGGACACGAGACGTGCCGTGACATTGCAGAAGGGAGCCCTGGGCCGTGCAGGTGCTGGAGAGCACAGCTCTTGTAACAAGAGCGTAACTGAGAGAGGCGTGCCTCGGCTGGAACCGGCAGAAGGTGAAAGCAGGCTGCAAGAAGTGACACTGGTGACCAGGGGTAGCAGCAGGGAGGGAGTACTTTCCCCTGTCACTTGGCTTTCAGCCGGAGCATAGAACGATCTGGAGCCTTCCTTCCTTCAGGTTAATTACCAGAACGTTGCAGCTTCTCTTCTTTGCTTTCTTTTTCACCTTCTTCCCGTTTCCTACCTAACCTCCCCTTGGTTTTCTCAAGACTGTACGCCTACTCAATTCAATTAGCCTTGGATACGGCACCGAGGCCTCAGATACCTGTAGTCATTATCCCAAGCACTTTTCATAAGACTATGGATATTAGTCCCAAAGTCCTGGCAAAATTCCAGCTAAGCTAATGTATTTACGGTCTAACCTCCCCAAATGTGTCTCTCAGTTTTAAATGGGGGAGTTATTCTTCATTTTCTCTCCTTACTTTGCTGCGTGGAGTTTCTCGTAGAGTTAAACTTATTCTCCATGGCAGAATAATGCAGGATTTCTCAGTCTTACCCGCCTTGCAACATTTGGTATTTTTCTTTAAGCTGCTGCTTCTGGACTCCTGAGACTGCAAGAATCCCGGTTCCCGACCCCTCCCTTTTTTTAAAAGCAAGCCTCTAATCCTTGTGTAAAAAAGCTTAAAGCACAAAGCTCCAAAACAACTAAAAGATGCAACTCGACATCTATTATTATCTTTAAAATATCCCACGAATTCAAATTAATTCTCCTGTTGTCTGAGTCCTGCCCCAGACATGTTCCCGCAGCTGGCGATGCCGGCGGTGCCGCAGAGCCGGGTCTGAAAGCAGCAATGCCCATCTCTGCCCTGAGCCGTTCTGCCTCATCTTTCGCAAGCCCGCTTCCATTCCCAGTTACACCAGCAAGATCGCTGGAGTGGCACGACTGCAACGGCGGGCAGAATTTCACCCCTACGTTTTGCGTGAAGGGGGGGGCCTGGGGCCAAACCCTGCCCTCCTGTGCGGTGCCGAAAGATTGCCAGCAGCGTACAGGTAGCGAGACAGGCAACACGTGTACCTCAGAGTAAGGGGGACAGCCATTTTAAGATGCTTTCTCACGGTTTTGGCTTCCTCTGTGTTTTCCCTCCTGGCAGGATGAGGGATTTATTGCCCAGCCTCCCTCATACCGTTAAAAGAGAGGTGCAGCAAACCCCATCTGCAGGTAGGTGCCCAGCTCCCACGGTGTGCTGCCACATCCCCAGCGGTCCACTCAGCCCACCACTCACCTGGGGACGTTCAGTGTTTCCATAGCTCGGCGAGATGGAAGGAAATGGGCACATTTCAGCCTCCAGACTCGTCAGAGGTTTAACACCTCCGTACTCAGTTTGGTAGGTTTTCTTGCCAGGGAGATAATGGGGCGTTTGGGGCGTGATCCTTTCCTTCATCCCCTTGGACCAGGAGATTAAACCAGGCAAGTCTAAATAGCATCTCATTTCATCTGCGGCATTATTTACCGGGTTCCTCTCATGACAGTCTCCCAAACATTATTCATTAGTTCGCTCACCTATCTGTACCCCGACCCAGCTACCCAATATTCGAAGACAATCAGCGAATTAATGATTTCACATTTTCAGCCCATTAAATTATTTATTGCTGGTGTCAATAGAAAGTTTTTAAAAGGTAAAATATCTTTGTATATTGACTGCCAATTCTACATGGATGTAATGGCACCAGGCAGTGTACCACATCATGAAATAAAAATTAAATTGTAGTTGGGCTTTTAAATCAACTCAATTAAAATAAAGAGATTCTTGGCTTGATATAGGGAAATATTTGTATTTCCAATTCTATTTGTTAATACATTGACATATGTGCTATTTTTTAAATGTAGCACTAAGTGCACTTTCTGTCAATGCCATAGATTTTTTAATAGACTGAGAAAATGCATTTCATTTCTTCTTATTTTCCTTCAATACATCATTTGGTTCTGCTTTTTTGCCTGCATGAAATTCATTTTCTAATGGAAATATTTGTTTTGTAAATCAAATATGTATTATGCACAAAATGCAAAGCACAAATTAAATTATGTTAATGAAATGAAAGAGATATGAAATGCATATTTCATGGACAAAACATAACCTCAGCAAACAACCATTTCTTGATAAAATCTTTAAACACAATCTCATTCTGTGACAGACATATTGTTAAAGCAGATAGCACCTCATTTAAATGGTTTCCTTTAATATTAGTGCTTAGTATATAATTGTAAATAACTTTTGGGATGAAAAACCAATAATGAAATACTGTCTTTAATAGTTTGCTATTGATGTCAGCATAAAATTTGTAGTAGTTGAATATTGGAAATTGGGAGTGTGCACACATATAGTCAAAAGCTGTAAATGATTGCATATTTAAATAGAGCTGACTAAGGCAAAGATGTTATAGATATTAGTAATAGGCAGAAAATTATGCTGACCTAACATTATTTGACAAAACCCACTGTTTTAAATTATATATTGGTTACACTTAATGAATAATAGATTCTGTAGGTGTTGTTTCTCAGATCATAATGCTGATGACACTATATGTTGGAGACTTCTTAGTCATCCTTCTGACAATAAAGCAGGTAGAGCTCACAAAGGTCACCGAAACACAAAAGTGTATTTATGGGTCTCTATCCTAGCCTAGTCTCCTGCAGGAAAACATTCACAGAGCTAGGAGCAAAAGACGTATTCCACGTTAACCCTGAACAAATACAACGCAAGAAAAAGTCACTTGAAATAAAGCCGGGGACTTCATGTAGGTTTTGGGTTGCTGTGCTCGTCTAAGCAGTAGAGTCATTATATAGATTCCACCGATTTGTTGGGTTTCATCACTGTTTCACCATCGATCACACTGGATGGGTTGGCCCATATCTGTAATACATCTCTCTGTCCTCCTCCCTAACTTAAGCATGCACGAAATCAAGAACAGAGCTCTTGATACATAAGCCAATTCTTTCAGACATTTTAGGGCAGAAAAGAATGTATTAAAATCACCAAAGGGACATCTGTCTCTTCTCTACTATACTATTTTTATCAAAAATGCTAAGAAAGAGAAAGAACATGACGCACAGTTAAAAGAAAAAAAAACAGCACCAAAACTCAGATGATCATTAGAGAGCTGGGAGACGCCTGCAATCTAACAGGTGATAAGAAGACCAAAGCGCTTATTTGAATGTTGCTATTCTTTGCGTGAAAGCAGGAGAGCTATACATAATTAATTGGGATCTGCTTCATTTTCTGAAGGAGAACATATTTGGTTTTATATTAAGTATTACAGAAGACACTTAAGATTCAGGCACTGATACCTGATAATTGTTTATCATCTCTTTTTTTGCAGGAGGGGAGGAAGATCGATGGGGAAACCAGGGCAGTGTTATCTGGAGGCCTTTGGCTTTTAAGTCACTTTGGTTTTAAGTCTTAGCCTGGTATCATAACTGCCCCGGGGCTGGCTAGTAACTCATTTCACCTGTGCAGTGGATGGTAAAGTATCTGCACCGATTTGTTTAGAGATAGCAGCCGTTTCCTTTAATAGCAGTGACAAGGTGCAAAAATACTAGTCCTCTGACTGGTTTTGGAGAAGCCCAGAGACACCCGTGCTGCACCCAGGTGTGACACAGGACCCTCCACGCCAACACTGCAGAGGATGCCGAGTGAGGCTGTAGCTGGGATCTAGCATCCCGAGGGATGCAGCGCCCAGGATGCCCGTGACACCGCGGAGCATTGCTCACGGGAGCCTGGGCACAGTCAGAGATGGACTGGGAAAGAGTCAGCTCAGAAAAGACTGCAACAAACGGGACAGAAAAATCCATTAGAAGCACAAGCCTGAGCTGACTCGCAACTAATAAAATATATTAATCCCAGCTTCCAACTGCCCCCCCTGGAGGGGGCTGCTCTCCTCGCTGTCCCTTCACAGCCCGCAGCTGTCGGGATTGTGCTGCGCCACTGCGCTGACTGAGCTTTCCCGTCCCCGAACAGCACCTCCAGGTGAGAAGGTACCCCCCAAAACGACCGAGGGGCGCATTGCCCCCAGGCTGCGCTCTCTTCACCACCTGTGCTCCGCCAGCATCTCCCTCCGCCAGCAGTTCAGTTCAATCTCTGATGCTGCTGAGGACATCTCTCCAAGAAGGGAGGCTTTGTGCCATCCTCTGCGTGCTGTCAGCCATCGCCGTCGAGATAACTTTCCACTTTGGTCTGAGGGATAGACAGGCTTTTCGGTGCCTTTAGTAATTTTCCTGACAGCCTTGATATCAAATACATAACTCTGAGATAAGCTTGGCAATAAATACATATGGCAAACACAGCAAGGCAACACAACAGCAAAGCACTGTGCGACTGAAAAGGAGCTCTCCCACACAGCTCCCCGTCCCTACAATAAACTATTTATTACTCATGCCTGCCCTATTTCCCTCCATCACAGGCACCTCAGTACCATGATGGAGGTAAAACAGGAGTAAAACAGGCCACCAACTTCTGTGCACTCTTCACAGGGGACAGCCACAAAACCTGCATGGGGCTCCCAGAAATGGGTGGGCTTTTATCAATTGCATGGTATGCTCTTGTACAGAGACAGCGTAGGAGCGCTGCCGAGGTATAAAAAGAAGAGGACGGCAAAATGTCTGAATGCTATTAACAGTATCGCCTTCTTTTGCTTCTGGCATAACAAAAAAAAATCAACCAAAATAAACAGTCCAGCTGTGTGAATCTTAGCTCCTTTTGAACCAGGCCATCAAACTGTCTCTCTGCTGTAAAGTAAAACCC
>VZSZ01010485.1:786418-801952 GCA_013398815.1 Ibidorhyncha struthersii
GGAAGTATCCCATGTATCATAAAATACTGGAATTTTATCCCAAACAAAGGCCAAAAACTTCTCCAGAGGGAGAATCCGAAGCCAGACCTCCAGATATTCAGAGCTAGAGGAAGAGGTTCCTTCCAGTGCATCGAGGAATTCTCCCTGGCAGGTCACAAAGCCATTTGACTGGAACACAATAACACAGAGAAGGCTCAGTAGGGGAGAAAACGTCACAGAGAAGCAGCAGGATTTGGGAGCGTGACTGTAACAGATCGTGAGGGCCACGGAGTGAAGTCTGCAGCTACTGAAGGCAACCGTGTCACTGCAGTTGTGCTGGAGCGACATTAATAGCCACCCCCATCTGGTGGCACATCCCCTTGCCATAAAACCAGTTCCGTTCTTCCTATATGTTTTTTGAGAAGAAACCATGGGACAGATGCTATTCTGAGTCAATGGAATTACGGATATATAAATCAGAATAAAATCTGGTCCCTAACATTTCCGTTGTGTATATACCACCTATAGAAGAATAATGGATGCTAAATCTAAATTGTGCTTTCTACACTTATTTCATAGGAAATACAATTTTTTATCCATTTTATCAATTTTCTAAAATGAATCTTTCCCTTTTTCATTATCAAATTTCGATCTCATATCATTTCCAGCACCACCCCAAGCCATTCTGGAGTTCTCGTTTACATCACTAGAGATTAATATTAGGTGTTTGTAAAAGGAGGATATTAGCTTCTCCCTTATATCTGTCAAAATTAATAACTTCTCTATCACAGATAACTCCAGGTCAATATTAGATTCGCAGATGTGGCCAGGAATAAAATGTATGGAAATATAATATCTCATTTATAAGTATCCAAAAAGGAAAAAGAAAAAAAAAAAAGGAAAAAAAAGGAAGTGTTTTCATTATTGAAATTTAGACTGCAACTGTTCAAAAGGTCAAAAGACTTTGAGGGCTGAACATATCTGCCGTATGGCCTTAGCCTTTCAAATAGAAAACAAATTGGAGGTCAGCCCAGGGGAGAAGAGAGAAGTGAATTTTCTACAAACAGGGTAAAGGAAGGGATCAGGATCCTCTCCGCATTGCGCGTAGGCTTCTACCTAAACCTACATTGTGGCCAGAAGAAGGGCTCCAGACATAAATGTTTGTACAATGATTGATGTAAATACTTGGGTGATGATTGATAATGGTTATGTCTGGCAGATGTCCACCTCCTGCACGGCTGATCCAACATGGTACCTCCTGATGTTGCGCTGATTTAAAGGGAATAGCGTGTTCAAAGTGACCATATTGCAGCAAGAATATCCTGTGCTCTTGGTCCAGCAGAGACGATGTTGATTATATTTGTTAATGGACCATACCGTTGTCTCCTGAAATCTACTGATTTAAGAGCATTAGCAGACACAAAGCTCGTCTGTGGCCTGGCGGAGGTAAGACAGATCTTGCCCATCGTGGAGCACTCCTGAGTTGTAGGACTTTCTCCAACTCCTGGTGCTTTTAAGAGTTGTATCAGAAACATGATCAACAGCTAAACTGCACTCTCTGCACTGGACTTCAACTGTTCTGTTTGACTCCCTAAATACGGACTGGGCAGGTTAACTTCCAGACTTCTGATGTGAAAATAATCCTCTCAATTTTGACTGGCTTTACTGGCTTCCCACCTGCCTGTCCCCGTCTCACCACCACGACGGCAGGGGCTCGACGGCTTGCACACAGAGCGCGGGCTCAAGAGATGGAGAGGAAAAGAGGGTTGACAACGCTACATCTATTTTTTACATAGGTTTCAAGGGAGAAGGTGAGATAAATACATACTGTGGGAATACAACAGCAGAAAAGCTGTATGAGTTATGCTTTCAGAAGTAAATAACACAGGAGCCAGTGATTTAAAGGCTGTTAAATGAATTTTACCAACTATTTTATTCACTGTGATCAAAATTATATCACTGAGGTTCTTACTAATATATCCCATTTGGCTCAATAATCTTTTCTTTGTAATTACAGGTGAAGAGGTCATTTTAAAAAAGCCTGCAATGGGGTTTTGAAGAATTATGCTGCTTTCATTTTGTGTTTATAAGCAATTGAGGATAGAGGATAAAATTAACTAATGCTACTTTCTATGAGAAAAATATTAAAATGTCCTCAGTTCATATCCTCATTTGCCCAAAGGAGTTTTTCCTGTTGCTCTTCTTCAATCGCTGGCTTTGTGCACTGGCTGCTCCCTGCGGCTGGGCGGGCAGCGCGGCACCCGCCACCGACCTGCCGACGGGGAAACGTCATCTCACCCCTGTTCTTCCTCAGCTCCTCAAACTCTGGATGACCCACAGTAAAACCCTTTTAACAAGGCTTCATCTCTTGCCGACCCAGTTAAAACTTTGCAAAAATAAACAAGAGCTGCTCTTTGTTTTTCCTGCAGCTTTGGGATCTGTTTCAGCGTGGAAAGAAGCAGCCCTACCTGGGCGTAAGGCACGGGGAAGAGAGAGCAAAGCAGCCGGCCGGGGAAAAGCAATGCCTTTAACAGGAGCAATTCCAGGGAGGGACATTTATATCCCTCTATTTTCTTGTTGGGTGTTTTATCCTGCATTGAGATCACAGCGGTCCACATGCCCTGTCTGTTCTTCTCGAGCCAGAGCGAAGCTCTGGGCGGGGGGAGGGACCGGAGGCGGTGTAAACACTGCCGGCCTCCCCAAACTCCCACTTGTCTCCTTGTCTTCTTGATGCTGATGCCATTTTCACAAAGGAAAGCTTTTCTGCAAATTTAAAATAAAAATCCTCAAGCCTCAGTATTTCCAAGTTGTGGTGTGAAACCCTCCTCGCCAGCCAAATGAATGCTGAAGAGTCAAGTGTACGGCTGGCGGCTGGTGCCCAGCACCCCCGGGACAGGTACCTACTGGGCAACTCTTAGCGCCGGAGCAGGCGGCACCGCTCACTCCGGAGGTGCCTTCTGAATAGGCTCGTTCTTCCTTCTAAGCATCATACATATAAAAAGATACGTCTTTCTAAAGGAAAGCATTCCCTGACCCATCTCTCCACATTTCAGTTTGAAGTGCTGTTTGTCATCACTGAGCACTACTCTCCCAGCCAACGAGTGGTATTTCTCCCTGGAGTTGCTCTCTGCTTTAATAGGGTGTGAATACCTGAAACAGCTATGGTGCACTATTAATCGTTATTCATGCTTGGCTCCTAGCGGGGAAACACAAAAGCTGCCACATGAACTTTTCTAGTTCAAGATGATACCAACACATATAATATTTCAAAAGATGGGGAAAATATCTTTGTGACCTAACCTAGCTGAACTCACAAAAACAAAGACGTCTCCTCCATTGGGAAGAGTAAAGTATTGAAATGGGACTCGGAGAAGATCAATTAATCAGCCTGTTCTCTCATGTACAAACACAACCCTTAGACCTCCGTTCTGAGAGGCTTACACGTACCTCGGCAAAGACATTCCCCACTTCTAGTTGTTTTTCCTAACGTTAGAATTTAGGAAGAGAAAAAAGGTGTTGCCCCTTCAGTCTCAATCAGCTCCAAAGACTCGGTTAGGGTTGGAGACCTCCAAGTCTAACCTCAGTGCTGGGAGAGGGGGTCGGAGGACTAAAGAGAATGAGGAGGAGGAGGAGAAGGAGGAGAGGAAGGAGGAGGAAGGCTGCCTGTCCGATATTGCAGTGGCGTAAAGGCAGGTAAGGTCTCCTCATCTGAGGAAGGTAGTGATGGAGAAAGAGGAGCCTACAAAGAAGGTGGGAAGTGCAATGCATTGCAGATGACTTTTTAACAGGAGTTTTGGAAAATGCAGTTGCGACCCACTCTGCTTCCCGGGCAACCAGGAGAGGACCTGGGGCAGGGGAGCGGGCACCCACATATCACTCAGGGCTGTTTACAGGAATGGTGGATGGAGGTTCAGCAACCAGGGAGTATATCCTGACTGTGAGTGTGTGGGAGATTCACAAGAGAAAAAAGCTTCTAGCCATCAGAACAGGGAGATTTTGAAATATCCTTCCAAGATAATCAGTTTTAAGTTGCCACCTGTGCAGTTTATCGTGAGTTTCGGCTAAGGTTCTTGTAATACCAGGACCAGAGATTCCTTCTCACTCTGTCTTCTTCTGGGGAAAAAAAAAGGGGGGAAAAGAAAAAAACAACCCAATAATCTTCAACAAGTTAAATGTATTTTTCATGCATTTGATGGATGTTGTCACGCAGGGCTGGGCGGGAGCTTTAAAAAAACAAAAAGTCTGCAAATATTCATTCACATTTTTAAATGAATTTACTGCAGCCACGTTGATTTCCCTCTGGGATTTGCTTTCTGCACACTTTTGAGCAATCAAGTTTTACTGGGCAAATGTTTGCACAAGACAAATTTCAAAATTGCATGCGGAGACAGAATTTTTTGTGTTTTCATGCCAGACATGCTTGTAGGCTTCTCCAATGAGCAGGCAGAAACAATATCATGTGATTTATCTGACCCATCACAACCAACCCACATACCTTGACTAACGAAGATCAGACACCCACAGTTGTTTGTGATCAAGACACAGAGTTGTTTTTTTAATTACAAAGCTATCCATCAGTAATTTCAAATAATAAGTAAATTGGAGGGAATTGTGATCTGTCTCCAGATAGTCTGTGAGCAGAGAAAGCAGCTAAATTTGTTGAATAAATTATTCATTATGGATTATTCGCTCAGCTCTACTGCAATAGCAGTGACATTGTTTAATTTAATAGCACATTAAGGGATCTTTTTCCTTACACAAATGAGTGCATTGCTCCCAGCAAGTTGACTCTTTAAGATGCAATACTGGAAACTTGTAAGAACAGCCACTCCTGTCCAAGGCTTCAATTAGGTTTTGAGTAGAGAAGACCTTCATAATACACCACTGACTATATTTGGCTACAGTCCTTCTGAGGGGATACAAACTTGCTTGGCAGAATATGGAACAATGTAAGTCTTGTAAAAGAAAACTAGTAACCAAGCACATGGGTTTATTTTCTTCACTGAGAAATTGACTCTGCTTTGAGACGGATCTGAAAATCCTAAAGCCAAGAGAATCACAGAATCACACAATAGTCAGGGTTGGAAGGGACCTCTGGAGATCATCCAGTCCAACCCCCCCGCCAGAGCAGGGTCACCTACAACAGGTTGCACAGGACAGCGTCCAGGCGGGTTTTGAATGTCTCCAGAGTGGGAGACTCCACAACCTCTCTGGGCAGCCTGTGCCAGTGCTCCACCACCCTCAAAGTAAAGAAGTTCCTCCTCATGTTAAGATGGAACTTCCTATGTTCAAGTTTGTGCCCATTACCCCTCGTCCTATCAATGGGCACCACTGAAAAAAAGACTGCTCCCATCCCCCTGGCATCCTCCCTTCAAGTATTTGAAAGTATTAATAAGATCCCAAAGCATTAATAAGATCCCAACTTTTATTCAGACCTCATTTGATCCTAGAGAGGCTAGCGCATTATACCTGAGCCCTGCATTTCTTTATTTTCCGCTGCAAAAGTCTAGCAGCTCCTTTTCCCATCCCCAGCTATGCTGGAGACCAAAACTCAAAAGCCAAACTCAAGAATAGCGAAACGCTGTGAACCAAACCAACCCTTTCTGAACCGCCACTGCAGGAATACCAGTTCTGTTGAGTTTATTGATCGTGTTGATTCTCCCTGAAGACAATATAAAGGATAGTGAACGTTTTTATATCTCATTTATGAGTAACCACCTGTGGAGGAAACCTGTCTGCTAACTTTTTTTTCCTCTGCGAAATTAGGATCTTCAAAGTCCCAAGGACCTACCACGCAAACAGCTGCAAACACTGTAATGACCCAGCCCTGGCCATATTCTTTGACCACTTTGTCAGATGGGACTCATCCAGACTCTCTCTCTCCATGATGCCCAGGGCCGGCCGAGCGCAGGGAGCACCGGGCTTACCAGTACCCTCCAGCGCTGCCCACGGACACTCACAGCTGTGTCTTGGCTGCCTGCATCTCCTCTAACACAGGCACGACCGCTGCCTTTCAGGGGAGACCCAGCACATCCTTCCAGCATAGCACCGCGGCAATGTTCTTGGGTCTAATGGGCCCCATGGAAGCGGGGGTTGGGGACGGGCGAGCCACGGGTAGGCAGCAGAAACTGAGGCTCCAGCCCTTAGAAACCCCCATGCCGAGAAGCGCGATGTTTGTGGGACCCTGACTGTGAGCGCCACACACAGACACGGGAAGGGGCTCTCCTCAGCGGAGGTAAATTAGTTTTCTGCCACTGATGAGAGCGGAAAAGAAAATAAATAAATAATGTATATCTTTCATTTGGGTTAAGAAGAGCTGAAAAAAAACAACCCGTGAGTGAATACATCAATGGGATTGCACTGCCCATTCGTGGATGTGAAATGTCATACCCTGAAATATCTTGATTCTGGCCCAAATATAAATACATGGAGAAACACAGGCACGCGCAGAGATCCCCGATCTGCTCTGATTTATCTCCTCTGTGCTTTTTCACGCCGCGCTTTTTTGAAACAGGTCTCCCCCTGAGTAATGACCTGCGGGTAGCAGGTACGGTGCCGCCTCCCAGGCAATCTGTTACGGCAGACAAGAAACAGATTTCTCAGCCCTAACAGGCTCCTCTCCCGCACAGTGCATCTCCCGCTGGCTCTCTCCAGTGCCCGTGCTGTCGCAGAGCAGGCAGTGCCGGGGTGTCAGGGAGAGGAGCAGCAGTCCTGGCACGAAGGGTCCAAATCAGCAAGGACAGGCACTCACACACGTGATTAAGAAAGATCGTGACCATTCGTGCTGTATTAGATCCACAGTGAATATTCCCCTTCTCTCTTTTTTTTTTTCCTCAGCTGGCATTATAACCCAGCATTGAAAACAAGGTTGGAAAACTTCAGGGCTCAAATCTCTGTTGTTTATGTATATACCCATACCATATGTATAAAAATACTTTATAGATTCCTGGCCATTCACTTTCTGCACCGTATGACACCTATAAAACAGAAAGATGGGTGTGGTCAGAAAGTAACATTAAAGAAAAGTGACAGGGCACCTACAAATACCAAAACATTAGAGAAAAGAGAGAGCAACGACACGCAAATCCTCCAAGTCCCATCAGAGCAGCTTCACTGAGCCGGCAGCAGGTACAAGGAGAATCCATCCAGGCGGGTGCAGGCCTTTCTCCTTCCCTTCTTTGGTACAACTATTTATGTGCCTTTCTTCATGTATTATATTTAATATCCAATATATAGTATATATTTATACATTAAGCTACAATATTGCATTCATTTTAGCCTGTCCGCAGGCAAGTTGCCCTGTTATGCCACCAAGCATCTATACCATATCATTCTGCCTATAACCTTAAAATTGAAATGCCATGTCATATTTGCTACCGTCAGTAGCAAGTGTTATCTTACCTTACATTCTATTATATCATTGTACTTTCCTCCCTGCTTGATAAGCTGTCAATATTGTTTTGGCATGAGAAATTTCCATCTCATGCATCAGATGATCTCCATGACCTTTAAGCGAGTTGCCAGTAAGATAATTTACTCACATTGTTGTGACAAAATAGTATCTTTTCTGCCTGGGTCACATGACATGATCATTACACGATTTTCCCAAAATGATTAAATTTTGCACATTTGGGGGGTTGAAGACCTCTGGAAAACTGAAATTACTAGATTGCTTATCATTTCAGTTGACTACAAAGAGTTAAAAGGCTACTTGCCATTGCTTCGCCCAAGGAGCACATCCCCAACTCCCACACAACACTCTTTTTAAACTTAAGCCTCTTTTTTTACTTTTTTTTTTTTTTTAGCTGCTCAGCCTGTTGCAAGGAATGTTTTAATACAATCGTCTTTGCAGTGCCTTGTATTAGCAGGAGGATGTGATCACAAATATCACATCCTTTTGGCATCTTTTTGGCTCTCTGCGCATAACAAAAATGTCAAACAGATTTTAATGAAAGGCTGCATGCTTGTGGGTATTGACAGTTTGACATAGAATCCTAATTTTCAGATGTCTTGTTCTTACTGTTTTTTAACACACAAATACTTGCAGTATAAGAGCAAGGCACCAAAACCGCAGAGAGCCAGTATTTATATACCGTCCTCCTATTCTCAATGGGCTCCGCTCAGCACCATGCCCAATTTCTGTGGTTTTTGGCCTGAGAGTTTTTGCGGCTCGGCTGCAATCATGTCTAATCCCAATTTAGNGGGGCACTGTGGGGGGTGCGGAGATGCCAGGGGGGGCCCACGGATGTCCCCGCAGGGAAACACGCCCCGTCTGCTCGCACGCTGCGTGCCAGCTCCACGGGCTGCAGAGACCATCCCATGAGGGGCAGCGGGGACCAGGAGAGGGCTCTGCACCGGGGGTCCCTCAAGGTACCCGTGCATATAGGGAATGCACATGCATATATATTCTTATTTATTTATTTAAGTGCAGTTGGGGTTCCTCCTCCTGTGCTTTCCACGCTGGAGTGAGTGACAGCTCTTTGTTTCTCTGTAGAGAAAACGTCAAGACTTCAGAGAAGGGGCGTGTGGCTCCCTCCATCATTTCACTTGACTACTTCCTATCTCAAGTGCCCTGTACCGTTGTCATCGGCTACTTCTGCACATGAGCAAGGGAAGATCAGAGCAACTGTTTATTCGATGAGATACTAGAGAATAATAAAACTGAAAATTAGAGCTGAATGGGCTAATTACTCCACTGGGTAAGATATTCTCCAAAGTTTTTCACAGACAAAAAAGTTTAAGGCAGCCCTTATCTTCGGCAGCTTTAAAATCCCTCACAGCCATGGACTCCACCAGGTCTTCTCCTTGCACCACTAGAAGCGGGTGGCTCAGCCCCAGGACATCCATCCCCTCCCTCCCGTGGTGGCAAGGTGGAGAACTTCTTCCCAGGCATCTGCTCCTTGAAAGTGCCCCTTTCTCCTGGTATGCTACACTGATTAGCCTCGGTATTAATGATGCCTCCCAGCTTTGCGTGGTCAGCAAGTTTCATCTTGTCCCCAAGATCAGATTGGGAGCTGCTCCTGAGAGGCAACTGTTGGCTTCTCCCTGTACCGGTACTTCGTCTTTCAGTGTGACCCAGCCCCATCTCCCTCCCTGTCTTGATGCTCAGGTACTTATCTTGTCTTAATAATTTCCCACGTGGCACTGTATCAAATACTTTACTGTGAGAGATGAGATCTACTTCATTTCTTTTATCGAGAAAATCAATGATCTTATCAAAGCAAGATATCAGGTTCATGTGGCGTAATCTACACTTGGTAAAGCTATGCGGCATTTTAGACCATTCTGCAATTATTTCTTTGGTTCTTATTTCTTTAAAACCATGTCCCAAGCTTTGCACCTGGCGGATCAGCTCAGCAGCCTCAAGGGCCTGGCTACAGCTCTGCGTCGCTGCGTGACCGCAGCCACGGGGCCTCAGACCGTTCCTGCGAGGGCCGCCTTCCCTCATACCCTTTCATATACTCAGAGCAAAACAAAAGTTACACAAAACACGTATTTTTTTAACTGATTACTGATTATTTTGTTTGATGGGGTTTTGTTTATCTAAGGCTGTCCCGTATGTTATGCCTCCATCACCTTCTCTGCCATTCTCCACTATACATGCAAGTTAGATCATCTAAGACAGCCTCGGGACATCACCTTCGTACTGTTTCCACAAGTCTACCGTAGAGACTCACAACTCCAGAAAACAGGACACGAGCCAAGTTGGGCTTCAGAAACCCAACCAACACTACTTTTTTTTTGTAAGGCAATTTAACAAAGTTTGCATCGCTGGCGAAACGCTCGTTGCAGCTCCGCAAATAACATCAAAGAGAATGGATCAATGTAATGCCCTATTGACAGAGTCTGAACTATAATACATATATTTTGTACATTTTTATTGTGTTCATGTATGTTGATTCATAGCTGGTTTATCAATAAAAAAAAAAATGCTGCACAAAGTCCTATACTATAACTGTCACCAAAAAATTATTTATTACTAGGATAATAACAAATTTTATGTGAACAAAGATCCTTTGTGGGAAGATGTTGAACTATAAAGAGACGGAGAGAATCTCCTGCTCTATACAGCAGCGGCCTAAGAGAAGCTGCTGGTTTGTACCCACTGCGCAGAGTATGCAGGTGTGCGTGCAGATATCTGTGTCCCTGCGCTCATGAAGGTCACGTAGGCATTTGCCTCACATAGTTATAAAACTATTTCCTCCTCAAAAGAGGTGTTAAAAGGCCTACGACATGCTTAAAACAAGACAGACTCAAGAACCATGAAGTTAAACACTTACAAAACTTGGAAGCCATTAATAGCCTCTCATTAATTATACCTCGGAAACAATTACAAAGGGCCAAATACTGCAGCCCTTCGTTCAGCAGATCTCCCCTTGAGGTCACCGAGAGGGCTGCTCAATTAAGAGCTGCAGAATTTGGCCCAAACTTAGCAATTCAAGTGTTGTGGTGTCTATTTTCAGATCGGGAGGTCCCCGGCGCGGCCGGGCGCAGTCCCGCTCCCCGGCGGCGCGGCTGCCCGAGCCTGGGGACCAGAAAGCCATTCCTCTCTCTGGATTAATGCACAAACAAAACAGCAGAACTTTTTCTTGCCCGTGCACGACAGCTGGGGTTAAGGTGCGAAGCATGCAAACATAGTATTTATTAAAATCCATTTGATAAATTTGCCAAAATGTACCACAAACTTCCGAAGGGAAAAAAAGCCTTAACTTTTGAATGTAAAAAAGATGTAAATATATTCCTGGTAAACCTGACCTTTGTGTGCTATACAAAATGACTATAGTCTTGTGTTTCAAAGATATTCTTCCTTGAAAAATACCCATTGTTATGGCATTTCCTTGACTAAGTAGAAATAACAGAGGTTATGCTTCAGCTATACACAACAATATTATTTCTTTTAATATATAAATGTGCCAAAAGGTACGTATATAAAGAACGCTGATAGAGCTCCTGGAGCTGCTCTCTATTTCCATTGTTACAAACAATAATTTGAGGAGAGGAGAAAAAAAATCCCACAAAGAAGGATTTCAGCTTAACACGAGCAATACTCCTCCTGCACATCTTCCCTTTTATGCAATTTTGTTTCAGTGATTTGAGCATGTTCTAATTTTGTCATTCAAGCCATCTGACTTTCACTGCTCTATACAAACAAAACCTAATTTAGTCTGAGATGTTTTAAGTCATAACAATGACGGATGGCCAAGGTTCAGGTGTGCTAGAATATTTAAATACCTAGTCTATATTTTCCTGATATAAAGACAGGCAGCTTTTTGTACTCTGATTAATTATGATTTTGTGTCTGAAAAAAATAGCTCTTTCTATTCTACATTATTAATTGGTTATTTAATTAGGGATTCTGGTAGCTTCAGATGTTGGGTAGCTAAAATTGTGCTGTGGTTTAAAAAAAAGAAAAAAAAGACTAGCTCCATACTGTTGCCTTTTTGTATCTTATGAAGGTCACAATAAGATGTGATTGTTTGGCACAGCAGCAGTGAATTATGCCACCCAGACAAGCTTTTAACCTATGTGCCTTCACTCTGAGTGAGACACACAGGGATGTGCTCTCTTTAAACAGTTCTCTATTGAAGAGGATTCAATCACCATAATGAATCTGAGGCCAGGCAGCAATCTTCTTCACTGAAAGAATTTCTAAAAGATTGTAGAATTTGTAAAACGAACAGCTCACAGACTAAATGGCTGTGTGGGTGAATCAATTATTGCAGGGCTCGCAGTAGTCATAATATTTAGTACATATCATAGAGTGTTTCAGGTACAATAAGATATGCTAGTTTTTTCCCATTCCTGCTTGAAAGTGGTATGTGCTCCACCAACTTAGTCAATCTTCAGGATCTAGTTAGAACTAGTATTAAGTCAATAAAAAAATCCATCTGCAGCTGCAGTGCATGTACCAGGATCCGAAGGACTCACATTGCTAAACAGTAATTGTATTAAAACGTACACCACTGAGCCGCTCATCGGGAAAACACATGATGTATCGTGAAACACAAAACACATCAAGGGCTGAAATATTTTTAGAGGTACAGTAGGGCCAATGCCGAACAGCTTCCTTATTAATACAATAATTATTTTATTTTGACAGCACCATTTATAACCATATAGTCTGTGTCCAGCTACCCGTATTTCCATTAATCAATGGATTTGAAGACAACTGTCATCATTTCATTTTATTATGACTTATAGGTTCATTGCAGTTCACTTAAAAGCTGCGATGAGCAAGACACCGGTGGGCAAGACTGGCCCTTCGCGGGCTGCCCGGTGCTCGTGCCCAGTACTGGGCTGGGTGGCAGCAAGCAGCCCTGCCCTGGGTGGCAACCGGGGGGGGACCCGGGGCACACGGGGCAAGCCAGGATGCCAACGGGGACCAACAGGGCAAGCTGGCCGCTGGAGAGGTGCCGAGGCCACGTAGGACATGCAAACCCCCCGGCCCACAGCAGGACAGTGCTGGGATGCTATGGGAGAAACTGGGAAGGGCACGATTCATTCTTGAGAAAGGAATCACCTCCGCTGAAATAAAAAGCCTTGATGGCACCAGGATATAGCTCCAAAGAGCCTGAGAACATTCCCGAAACCTTCAGCCGGGCCACGAGTTTGCAGCACCCACGCAGCACCCAGCTACCTGTGAGCCGCGGGGGACCCCCGGCACCCACTCCGCCGTTCGGCCGTGCCGCAGCCCAGTCACCGTGTCGCGAGGCCACGTCAGAAACCGCCAAACACATGTTTCGCGTTGCATGCAACCTCCCCTAAAACGCATAGGGCTAGATGGCAAACAGGGTGTCCCTTTAATGAAACTACAACATATTAAAAATTATTACAGCTCCGTCTTTTCAGGTTTTAGACAATGTAATGTGATTTATTCAAAGAAATGCTGATGATTAGACATTAAATGGCACTAAATATTCCACTTCCTCTGCGCTGCCTGATAAACTGGTTTCATTAACATTATAAGTAACAAAAGTTTCCATTTCAGTCGGCCCATTTTGTTTTCCTCACGATCTAAGTTGCAGCTGCACAGCACTATATTATAGGGACCGCGCAGAGCGGCAGCTTTGGGCTCTCCATCACTCCCCGCGGTTAAAGGGACCCAGCCGGCGGCAGGCGCGGGGCTGTCCCGGCGCGGCACCCCGGTCCCCTCCTGCCGCGGGTCCCCGGGGGCCACCGGCAGCACCCTCCCTGCCCAAGCAGTGCCAGCACCGCTTCGCCCTGTCCCCAGCCCACGAGGGACACCCCCCACGGCGGGTTTAGGGTGTTTGTCCCTCGGAGGTGGCACAATCATCCCGGCTCCACCGGCATCGCCACTGCTTTTTTTTTTTTTTTCTCAAGAGATTTTTCTTTAGCCGCGAAGTCTCTCCCTATTAAATCATGTGCCTCAGCCTTAAGTGCGGGTTAACACTGTGCCCTGAGTGGAAGCTACTATATTTGTCAAGGATCCCTCCGTGATTTATCTCTGCCAGCCCTATAGAAGAACTCAGACCTGGTCATACAGTGCCTCTCTGTAATTTCCGAATTCAGCCGTTCTGCCCTCTCTCTCAGAGACCCTGCTTGGGGTCCAAAACTGCTGGAATTATGGCTAATTCCCAACTTGATGCCCTGCAGCGCCGGGTAGGGACGCATTCGCCCAGTGCCCGTGTCCCTCCCGACACGGTGCCGCCCGTCCGGGCTCTTCCCCGGCCTCCGCTCCCGGCCGCCTTCTCTCAGCAGAAACCGCCCTTCGCAATAAGCCACCGAGACACTTTTCAAAAGACCTTTTGACAGTAAGACCGCAATTAAAGCACTCGCCAGCCAATGCTCCGGTATTTAATAAAGCCTCGCTCCTGCCCCGGGGCAGCGCTGCCCGCTCAGGGCAGCCCTGGCTGCATTTTGGGAGGGGGCAGGGGTTGGTCCGACCGCTTCCCGTCACTACGCAGGAGAAGAACATGAATCTCCGTCTGCCTCCCCTCAAAGGGGGGCAAAGCAGCCCCCACTTGCTCGGTGTAAATCTGGAACAACCCCAGCCACGCCAACGGGCTCACTCCAGACTGCCCGTCGCGTACCCAAGCGCGGGGTTTGGTCCCCCATCCCATGGGACGAGCATCAGCCCTCAACCCCTTCCCATGGAGCCCTTTCCCATACGGAGCGCCGAGCCCGGGCCCCACGTCCCTTCCTCCTCCCGCGTCTCGGGTAGTGTCTCCACACAGAGGGAGAGATATTTAGATAGCTATATATTATTGTTTATGTAAAGCCATAGCTTTCCCTTGATTGCAAGGCATGGTGGGGCTGCTGATGAGGTTTGCTGTTGACATTTCTGCATTAGCTGGCTTTTGTCAGTCCTGGCAGGCTGAGAAATTCTATCTTAAGGGCTGTTCTTTATTAAATTTGCAAGATACAAAACTGTGACTGACTCTTTTCTTTGGTGAATGTATAAATAATAAATCCGTATCGCTAAAAATAACAATTAAAATATTGCTCAAATTTAAAAGCAAAAAAAAAAAAAAAAAGAGAAAAAAATTTGGTAATTTTCAGACAGCTTCGCGAGGGCTGCGAGAGCAGGCAGAGGCGGCGGGCAGCGTGTCTCCTCCGGGGCTTTTGACAGCTGTCAATATTCACAGTGCTCGAGGAGGGGACGGGGTTTGGTAAAAAAGGGAGCGCCTGAGCCGAGCAGCTATGTGTTTTACCAAACTTTGTCACAGAGTCTTTTATACAACTCCTTTATGCGGGATCTGTGACATAATTCCTATTTTTTTCCACCAGCCATTATATATGATAAATAAAACAATGCACTGAAAACACTGAAATCTCTCATCAATGTCTTTGTGAAAAGGGCCCAGATAAATGAGTCTTGGAATCAAAGGCAGATTACATGACTGACCATGTATCATCCTCTATGTATTGAACATAGTCTTTGTAAAGATAGAGCGGTAATAAAAAGTGGTATTGTGTGCTGTGAAAGGCTGTGTGGGTCTGTGCATGACTAATCTGTCTTTCTGCATTATTTTATTCAATCTTCTCTGACTTTATGCCTTTGACATTTTTGCTACACTCAGTAAATTTGAGTGAATAGGCAATTTTAAAGAATTTTTATAGGGCTTCAGAGAAGTCATACGCAGACTGTATCTTTGTTCAGATTTAACAGTTTAAATATTTCCTTTGTCTAGGATGCAGAGTAATCTTTAGGCAGAGGAGAAGAGGGGGATGGGGTAGGAAATGCTTGAACCTCCCTTAATAATTTGGCAACCTTTTGGCGGAGCCGGTGGCGGGAGCAGCGCCGCGGGGCCGAGCNAACTTTTGCCGCCTCTGCCAAAGGGCTGCGGGAATACCGGCTCCTCCACGAAACTCAAGTGGGAAGCAGATGAAATGTTTAAAGGGCTATTGTGAATATGGGCTTAAATATGATCCTCTTGCATCAGCCAATTTCTCTGACAAGATATTGCAAGGGTTGCTGTTTCTTAGTAAATAATGATTTTATTGCATCTCTTTAATGAACTGATAACGTGATACACAGTAAATTATCTGCATCTATAACATTACTGAGGATAAGCAGTGTGGTTTTAGTAATTT
>VZSZ01010485.1:801963-816963 GCA_013398815.1 Ibidorhyncha struthersii
TACCACAGAGAGACATGCATTATAAAAATAGGAAAATTATTTCCTTTGTTAAATTGTGCAGAAGTCTTTACCTGAGGAACACCAGACAGATTAATCTCCGGAGATCCACTCGCTTGTATTTAAGCTGTTGAACTGTTCGCTGTTTTTTCCTCAGAACAGTTGAAAAAAACATTTCGCGAGCCAGAATTGACACTGTGGGTATTGTTCCTGCTCATACAAGTTATTAAAATAGTTACTAAGCTATTTTGAGGTAACTTGAAGCTTTCTTTAAAACTTAAATCCAAATCTGAAGGAATTAGCGTAAACGATTTGCGCTGATGCAAACTGAAGTATCGCAGACAGCTCACCCGGGCACCTGCCGGCAGCGCAGCCCCGCTCGCCTGCCGCACCCCTGGGCGCTCGCCCGGGGTGAGATGGATTTTGGGGGTGGAAACTGGAGGATGCCACAGGCCAGAGAAGGCGTTGCTGGGGGGGGCTGCGGAGGGGCTCACGCCAGACCCTGGAGCCTCATCAGCGGCGGTGGGACCTGCAGCATCCCCCCGCTCCGAGGGCAGAGGTCGTTTCTGCCATTCACCCCCGCTCAGGTGAGCCCCAAATTATTTGGGATTTTTAGTCTGGCCACCGACACCCACCGTGCTGGGTGCCACCGGGCTGGTCCGGCCCTGGCACGCAGCGGGATGCTCAGCTCCCGCTTCAGCCCAGGCAGAGGCCGATGCCGACTTTCCTCACCAGCTACCAACAGCCCAATGGGGGCTGGAACGCGGGATTTGTCACCTGAGCAGCGGCAGGATGGGTGACCCATCCCCACAGGGGCGCCACCGGAGGGGTGGACCACGCGCCGGTGAATTTTTCTGCGCTGGCTGTACGCACAGGGCAGCTGAGGAATGAGTTACGATGTATCAGGGTTCTGTTTGTGAATTTGGGGCTGGTTTTGTTTGTTTGTTTTATTTTTTTCTTTTAGTACCACCATTAACCTTTCAAAGAGATCAAACTGTACCGACAAGCCGGGGTCCCAGAGCGCTCCACAGGCTGGGTCGCCCCATTAATCCACAGCCCGTCCTTCCGAGCGGAGCACATCGCCGGCAGATTACAGTCTTTCTAGATGTAATCATGCTTTAGCATCTTACTTCAAAATTTTAACAGGTAAAAATTCCCCGTCTGGCTGCGAGATTGCATCATGAATTCCCTGTGCCTTGTACGGTGGGGATGGAAAAATACTACTTTTCATCTTTGCACAATGCTTGATGTAAGTTTCTGAAAATGAGCGCTCTAGTAAGCCTAAAAACGTGGGATAATACGATTCATTTCTAGATCTCTGATAATAGATGTGGTTTGTGTTACTCCGTCACCACATCACGGATTACTCCTGCTCCTTCAGGAAGGACACGGCACCCTCCTCCTCACGAGCCATTACCATAGAGCGGGGTAAACAACAAATACCACCTTATCATTAGCTGCATGGAGCAGTTCCCATTGATTTATGATGCTCAACACGGCAAGGCTGGATCAAGCTGCAAGTCCCTTTTTTTTTTTGCTAATATTATTTTCACGAGGCCGTCGTAAAGTATAGGGAGCCGCCTCACCCTGCTTTGGTTTTGTTTACAAAAAAAAAAAAATGTTTTACAACTTGCAGGAATTCTTCCCAATATTAGTTATTAACAACCCCAAGATGGCATTTGCATTTTTATAACCTTGTTACTTAAAAGTGAAACAGGAGAAGGAAAGACTTAGCGACAGCGTTCCCTGCGTGCTTTAATCCCAGCCTGAGCTTTTTATGCTTGAGAGCACCTTATGATGCTGTAACTAACCTCAAACCTGGAGCAGCGGGAGGGCAACAAACCCCCGAATACAGCGATGTCATGCTTTACAGGCACACTCGCCGCAACAGCATGAATGGAGGAAAAAAACCCCGTTGCCTAGGAAACGCTCCAGTCTTGGTAATTATTACTGTAACTGTCTGCACACCCCACCTATAACAGAAATGAATAATAAATTATAATCACTGACTGGCAGCTTTCCGCTGATGCTTCTGCTCAGGGCTGCGACCTACCGGCGCGCGCCGGGAACGGCAGCCCCCACGCGCGCCCCCGCCTCCGCGCCCGCGCAAAAGGGCGCGCGGGGAGAAGCCGGCGGGGCTGGCGTCAGGCGTGACGCCATCTCCCGCCGCACCGGGCGAGCGGCGAGGGAAGATGCGGGGAAGCGGCGCTCCGGCAGCGGCCGCCGGGCACCCCTCGGCGATGAGAAGCGCCTCCATCGACGGAGACGCACCATTTGCCTGGGGTTGTCCACTTGGCCGCTCCGCGCCGGAGGCCTTCTGCTGGGAGACCAGTTTGTTTAGACGTTGGAACGCGCTGGGAGTGATTTACTGGATTTGATTTAAAAGACACAGCGGGAGTTGGCGAAATTCACGTATCGTGGGGTTAATGTGGGTTAGAACGGAGCTATTTGTAATACAAAAATATTGCATACCAAATACACACATCTGATTTCTTTTAATCCCAGCTCATTTTTTGCAACATAAATCACTTTGTTAAAACGAACAGCTAACACAGCTGGTTTAGGCGCTCTTGAAACACACAAAGATCCGCTGCTTTAGATGCTCTAAGTGAGCAATGAAAAGTGCTAAGTGCAACTAGTCTTACAGGAGAGAGAGGGAAATATAGCCAGTTTACCTCAAAATGTGCGTCGTGGGCTCCGCTGACTGGAGATGGCGCAGACCCGGCTGCGCTGACGGCACAAGGTCCACTGCCTTCCCATCCCCTTCTCCCGGCAGGGGGAGGGGGATGCATCCCCCCCACCCAGCACCCTTCCCCGGGCATAGGCAGGTGCCCGGCTGCCTTGTGGCCAATTAAAGAAGATTAAAGAGTCAAACTTGCCTCCCAATGAGGAATGGAAGTGGGGCAGGTAATGTGCAGTGCATAATTGATGCAATCAGAGCCTGTGAAGGGCCGTGCGGGGCAGCTGTGGGGCGGTGGGCCACGGCACAGGTGCGTTGACTCTTCCTCGTGGCCACGCAGTGCCCTCGCAGGCTGCTGCCACCACTCCCATTTTGGTGCAAAGGCGCCTTGTGCAGCCATGTCTCTCCCCGTTGTCTTCTCCTGCCGCATTCCCACCTGCCTGTGAAGTCGCGCCCGGCTGCGCTCAGCTGGCACTGCTCGCCTGTGCCCCAGCGGGACGGGGACACCGGGGCAGGGCTGGGGACGGGGCTCCTTCCAGCACACGCGTTCCTGTGCCACCCCGGGGACCGGCTGCCAAAGCCACCCCGGGGACCGGCTGCCAAAGCCACCCCAGCCCCGGCCAGGCCACGTCCTTCCTGCTGGGGCCATGGAAAACCCCTTGGGAAACACCGGGAAGCACCAAAAGCCCCGTCCTCAGCCCACCCCTGCGGCCCTTGGCAGCGCTCCCTGGAAAAGCCATCAAGGGTGTTTCAGAAACCGATTAGACTGTACCCTTATTATTATTTAAGTGAATAAAATCACTATATGCAGCATTGGGGGCAAAAAGACACTCCCACCGACTGACTAATTCACTACCAGGAACCCTACGTGCCTCAAATGTGGGGCACCGTCGCTTCATCCTAACGTTTGCTTCATCTGCGCATTGGTGGTCGTCTGCATCCACTTGTTGGCTTCAGTATTGCACAAAAAGGAAATTTTAAGTCCTCGCTGAGATGGGCCTTCACGTGACCATTTTTTTACTCTGTCTAGATTTTTATCTGCTTTGGTAGAGTTGGGGTTTTTTTGGTTTAGCATCTGCAAACATTCTCCAGAAATCCTCCAGCCGCCTCTTCTTGCTGTAGGCACCGCGCAGTCAATCTACTGGTACAGCCCAAGCGAAGAGACCGAAGACGAAGGCTGGTTCCGGCCTGCAAACCCTCTGACAATTAAATATACGGCAAAAAGGGCGCGGACACACTCAGGCTCCCTATTAGGGAAAACACTCATGTGCTTAGTTTTAAGCATGTGGTTAAATCCATTCTTCTTTGCAAAATCTTTGAGACATAAGCACATGCCAGAGTGCATTCCTGAGTAAGGATGCTTCCCTGAACCCAGGCCATAATTCATTAAAACCCGAGGTGCATTTATGCTACTTTTTCCCGTGAGCAGGGATGTGAAAAAAGGGGAGGGGAGAGAAAGAAAACAAGCAAAGAATTAATTTTGATTTGAAACTGATCTATGGTGACAAGGGGCATTTGGTTTTGTTGAAGTAACTACAAGTGGGAAGTATTTCAGAAGATATCTAAATAAATCTTTTTAAAGGGGTTTTTCTCTTTCTTTCTCTCCTTTTGCCTCTAATTACCCATGTCTGGTAGTCTTGGATCTCAACCCCTTGTTATTTAAAATACATATTCATGGAACTATATTTTACAGTTGCACTGTTCTGGTTACAAAATAGCTTCTACTTTTCTAGGACATAATTTCATTTTGTTTAGCCAAGAATTCATTAAAGAAGCTATAAATAACCTCCTTTAAATATTTAGCTGTGAATAGAGGGTGGACTGGCATTGATGGCTTATTTTAGTACTAATGCAATATGCTTTAAAAAAAAAAATCCGCATTTGAGCATGAATCGAGTTAATCATTAACACTTTCAACGGGATCCTCAGCATCCACTTAAAACAGAGACTGCCCCCTCCCAGCCGGCGAGCTTCAGGCGCGGGAGGGCTGCACAACTTTCCCTTCGGTTTTTCTTGCCACAAACCACAATTTGCTCTGTGTCGCGGGGAAAACGTAGCCCCTCCGCTTCGGTGGGCTGCTCCCCCAGGCAGGGACCCCGGCTATTGCCCCCCCCCAGCCCCCGCCACGATTCAGCTAGTGTTTTCTACCCATGAAATTACACCACCTTCCCAAACTCCGAGCAGAGAACATCAGAGCTAGACGGAACGCACCCTTTTTTAAAAGTCACCTTAGAAAAAGAAGTCCCAATGCCCCCACCTGCGTTTTCAGCACAGAGAGAAAAAATGTTGAAAAAGGGGGAGCTGGTGATTCTGTTTCAAGGCGCGAAGCTGCACTGTGAGCTCGTCTGCTGCGATCCGGGAGCAAAGCATAGGAGCGCAAGGCGCGGTTAATTCAGGGGAAGGTGAGGAAACAGCACTAGCCGAGACCCTGTTCACGGACGGCCAAGATTTGGAAAACCAGGTGCTGCTGGCTCTCAGGCTGCGTCTTTAGAAAGCCACAGAACTGTGGCCAAAAGCAAACCCTCCCTTACACTGCCCAAGCCCTTTCGCCTCACTCTTCGGGCTGTGGTTTGATGGTGTCAGCTGGAGAAGAACATCCCTTTAAGGTACTCAAATTCCCCACACCCTCTGCCAATGTTTTCCTTGTCCTTGCTCAACATCACCCCTCTAACTGTGCTGATACAGACATGCTGAGAAACAGATTGGGAAACTCGCTAGCTTCACAAAAACACAGATAACTGTCAAAAAAAAAAAAAAAACAAACCTAAACCCAGTAGTTTGTTTTTGAAACCCGGCTCCGCCACCTATTATCATTCAAGGGGTGGCCCAACAAAAGCTGGGTCAGCCCAAGGGAGGGGACGGCAAGAAGACGGGCAGGAGCTGCGGGGCAGGGACTCCTAAAGCCAGGATTGCTCTCCGTCAAGAGGGGGATACACAAAACTGTACCCCGAGTGCTGCGGTGCTGTTGCATTTGGAAATGCAGTTGAGGCATTAAGACATTTTTCCTTAGTGCTGACTCCCTCTGGGCATTCCCAAGACAATTACAATGTTTTCTGAGCATACAAAAGAACTAGGAGATTTTGTAATCAGAGTCTGAGTTTATGCCTCTCTCCTTAAGAGCGTTCAATTTCCATGGACATTCATTAGCAGGAGGTTAAAACACAATGGCAGAAGAGAATGGACTGCTTTTATGTCCATGTGGTAGCAAAAACTGCAAGCTAGAAAAGCAAGTTCAAACTAAAAACCTCCCCGTGTTGTTTCCAAATTAGTAGTAAAGCGCCAAAAACCACACAACCTTCACAGCTTTTTTACTGAAAATTTAATTTTACAAAATACCCTTTTCCATCAAAGAAACTTCCCTGCAATGTACATGAACCCAGCGTTTATAGATCTGTACAGGGAGATATCAGAGAGGTTTGAAAGAAGGAAAAAAACTTCCAGCAGACACCTAGTTGCAAAACCTACAACAATGTGAATACAAGTGTGTCTTAAAACGCTAAAGCAAGTAATGCAATATAATTGGTGTATCTATTTCAAATGTGAAAAGTTTCCTTAAAATGGTCCATATGGTACGTGGAACATCACAGCTGGCACAAAACTGCCTGTATTTAGGTTTAAACACAAAAACAATGTATGTAAGGAACAGGTTTTGAAAAAGAACCCAAGTGCTGCTATCATAAGGCAAACATATACAGAGGTGCTGACAGCACACGAGAAAATCGACAAAATAAGATGAATCCTCAAGTGTTCAAACACTGAACTTTTCTTTTTTTTTTTTTTTTAAGNTTTTTTTAACGTTGCCAATAAACGTTTTAAAGATAACCAATGCCAAATGAACACAAGACACCCTTTTACCTAGCCAGGTGTACCGCAGAGGGTTTCCCACCACCTCGACCCAGGTGAACCCAGGCGCCAGTTCCGCCGCCGCGGCTGGCGGGGCAGGACCTAGTTAGTCTGTTGCATTCTGGCAGCTTTGAATTTTGAAATCCTCTTTGTAGTTTCTTCTGACGCTTCGGACAAAACCTCCTCTGATTTTCGCTCCAGAATGGTGGGCAGGACCGGGTGAGCAATGACTGGGTGTGGTGTTAAGGAGGGAGACAAAGGCTCCTTTTCTATAACAGTTCCGGAAAATGCCTACAACAGAACAGCATACTCAAAATGAGCTAATAAAATGCAAATGCGAAGCTATGCCCATAAGGTCATTACCCTATATTAGCCTGATTAGGATTGTTATTTCTTTTAATCAAAAGTAAAGAAATATCTTTAAATCAATGATTGTTCCTCGCATAAGTAACCGAATTGTAATTAACCTCAAAATACAGCTTGTTCAAAGATGACTGAATGAAAGACAGTGTCTTAAAAGTACTACTTAATCTCATTCCTACTGCATAAATGAGCTAAAAATTTGCTTCCTCACTGACACACGCTCAAGAAATAAAACAGCTGATGTAATATATAGTTTCATTTTGGATAAGAAATGGGGAGATTTTGCAAAGTTGGAGTGTGTCAGCATTTCCACCATACGTCATATTTTATGACTTAATATATTCTAATTGCATCAAGCTGACACACTGCATACAAATTGGCAAGCACGTATTTTGTTTGTTCTTTTCTCCTTACCAAATATGATCAAAAAATGGTGAAAGCAATTTATACTTAAGAAACCAGCGAACTTGCTTCCAACTACTTCTCACCACAAAAGGTCAAATAAAAACATTTAATGTTAAAAATGGTGATTTATACGCAGCCGATTGTATGATTTAATCCTTTTTAACTTAGCTAAGAAATAACCATGATTCCTGGAAAACACTGGGAAAAAAGGCAGCCGGGAACTACTTTTCATAAACACATTTAAGAACGCATCACCCTACTATGTATTGAAAACAGAAGACTGTGAATGCCTACGGACACGGGGAAGCAGTTTACATCCAAGGTTTGATGCTCACACTGGGCACAAAGGAATGCACACCAGATTTATTAACTATGCTTAGTTCTGCTTTTTCATAACTCAGTTACCAAGAAAAACAAAGCAAAACAAAACGGCCATTCTTTTCTTGCAGGACCTGCAAAAAAGCAGTGGTTTTTTGTTTTCTGCTCCAGTAGCCAAAGTACGCCTAAAGCCCTGCCTGTACACAACGCCGCTGCTCTAACACCACGCTCATTTTCAAAAACAGGTAAGCAGAATACAACCTCAGAGGATCGTGGTAAAATTAGAAACAAAAAGAAAAGAAGTGAGGTGTGTTGCAAACGGTAATGGAGAAATAATGTATTTCAAACACCCACAAAAAGAACCAAAAGCAAAGCAACGGCATTTAAGAAGGCATGTCTTCAACTGGAGTGTTTTGCTCACTCTCCTTCAGTTACTTAGAAAATACATTCTATTGTAGAGAATAATCATGCCACGTTCCGAAAATGGACTAATGGGTAACATCTAAAGTGTACTTTGATGTTCTATAAAAATATAGCAAATATATTCCAGGAAGTATACAACGTGAAGCGCTGACTCTACAGGGGGATCTTCCACCAGGAATCTTCACGTCCTGCCTGGGTTCGTCTGTAGCTGTTGCTATGAAAAACGACGATAAACAACAGCTTTTATGAGGAATTCATTTCTCGTCAAAAGTAATTTTTCTCAAAACAGTGTTTTCACTGAACTTGCCCATTGCATTGGGAACTACTGAAAAGTCAGTTTCATCTAGTTTGAAAAAACTAGTGTAAATTCTTATAAAATAAAAATGCAGAATACACTATGCCATGAATTTCAGAGCAGCGGCTACATTTAATTCTTGTCCTCATCCAGCCCCTAAGCAACTGTACGTTTTCTCTTATGTCGTACAGTCTCTTTCCTTTATGACGAAGCCCTGAACTTTCCAAACGTGTGGAAATAGATTTGTTTGAGGTCACTAACGGCCCTAGTCTGGAATAGGGTGAGTAGAGGGGTAATGCTTCCTTCCACAGGGCAATTCCCTGCCTTTGGCGAGTCCAACTAACCACTCAGATGATATTTATGTGTTTTAAAACTGAAAAACACCACCTGGAAACTAGCTGCCCAGTAGCTGTGCACCAGGATATGGATAAAACACGGGTTACAGAGAATTCACCCCTCCCTCTCATTAACTATGAAGTACAGATTTTTTTCTTCTTTCTTTTTTTTTCTTTTTCTTTTGGTCGGATCTTTACGAAAGAGCTTCAGGTCTCGGGGAAGCCACCTGACTCGTCTCCTCCGCTCTGCCCCGAGGACGCATATGACAGAAGCTTGTCATCTGGTAAGGTCCTTCTGAAGCAAACTAGGTAGGAGTTAGAAAATTATTTTAAAGAAATCAAACTGATGGTATAGGCAACTACAGTCATTAGATTTCTCGTTTTTATCCCTGCCAACAATCAATAATTAATTAAAAACTGTACCTCGGTTGTCCCTGAAGAGGGAGGAAGCTTTTTCGGTAGCTGCTGCTGCCCCTCCTCCTCCTCTTCCTCCAGTATGCCTTCGCTGTTGTCACTCTGAGTAGCTTCATCACAGCTAATACTCCTCTGAACTCCTCGTCTGTCATCAAACTCAGCAGCACTGTTCTCACTGGTATCGCTACAAACACTGTTCTCTCTGCTTCGAGACTTCAAAATTGATTTACGAGGGACATATTCTCCATTCACAACATCAACAAAGACTCTATAAAGGAAAATGTTAGCTTTAATAAACCATTTCAGGATCAGATGACAAATTTACAGTGATCTTGCTTTGTCTTTTGTACAAATTAATTATGATGTGCTTTTCCAACTTTTTCGCTGCAGAATTACAATACTGTACCTTTAGAGGCATTTTATTTACCAACGTACAAGAATCAATTCTGCAAAGCAAACACTGGTATGCCCTTTATTCAAGCATTAAGTTGGTACACTCTTTCAGCAGAAAATGTATAGCTCTTCCGAAAGCGTTAGAAAACAGACTAGTGTGAGTTACAAAAAGTTAGAAAAAAGGTAAACTAAACGATTGTCAGGGTTGTTTCCGTCAGAAAACAGAAGGTCACAATGACGGAAGGTTTTCTAGAATGAGGTCCTTGTCAAACGTAGAATAAAAAACAAATATTTGAAACATTCATTGCCCATGGAAAGGACAAAGCTTTTTCCTGACAGGTGCCATAATCTGATGCCAGTTAAAAAACAAAAAAAAATAAAAAACAGCTTTTAAGATCAGATCAACACGAAGACATTTTTCAAGTATTAACAAACTGCAAACTGATCAAGAGGCCTCTTCCTACAGTTTGTACTCCATCTCCATGACTTAAAGAAGTCACTGGTGGGTGGAGCAGAACGAGTGGCCTGAGAAGACAGTGCCAATTTTATCAAACTCATAAGGGAGGAGCCCAACGACTGGATGAGTTTTAAGGATGTTACTTGTTTAACAGCTTTATTCACCAGGCGCTCATGGGAACACTTGCATATCTCTACAGAAGATGGGAGTTTCTTTACTGAGCTCAGGGAGAGCACCATGAAAGAATTATTTACCTCATCTTCAGCCCCAGCAACTGTAATTACAGGATAGGTTTTAACTTTTCACACTTTGTGACACATTTTTTAAGATGTTTAGGTGCCTGAATACACTGACATACAAATGCAGTGTGATTTTCACAAGCACTTAATCAACCAATCTAATACGTGTCTATGTTCATCTTTACAAACGTTTTAACTCTCCTGTCACCTTCGTTTAGTGTTTTATACAGTCCTCTAAGCCCAACATTGTTTTTCAAGCTCTCCGAGTGTGGCTGTTCTACAGGTGAGCACCTCTTTTTATGAAGAACAGAGACAGGGATGGACTAAAGTCAGCGAGAGAGAATGCAAGAGAAACCGTGCAAAGAAAGACCTGAGTATATTCTGGAGATACTGGAAGGAAGAGACAAAACCCAGCAATTAGTAACTGGGAAAGGGGGAGTATTATAACTGATATAACTGGTCAGTTATGTTTGAAAACAAACACAGAAGCAAATGACACCGCATTAACCAGAACACATAACCAACTGCTGTATTCCTTTATGCAAATGATATATACTGCCAAATTTACCTCAATTTCAGAAGCTCTGAAAAAGTAGATATTGCTAGTTGGAAAAGGAAATTTTAAGCTCAGAAATGTTTTATGGATATGAAAGCACAGCAACTGTGCAGAAGCCACAAACTTCCATTTTTAAGTAGTAAATTCAGTTCCAGCTGTTTCTCTCAGGAAACAGTAGGCTCGGTTTCATACGATAGGTGAAGAACAGAAATGAAAAGAGAAGGTCTGCTAAGGGGAAAGCTCACGCGCCAATGCTATAAATTACACACCGGTAAATGTCTGCTGGGGTTTTGATGTTAGGCAGTTCTGGAGTTGCATGGCCATTGCCATTGCTGTTCTTCCTTTTACGCTTGGCCTCTTCTTTCTTTTCACTGAATTTCAAAGTAGTATTTTTTCCTGTATTTATTCTTACCTGAAAATTGAACACAAATGATGGTCTAGACCATAAAATCAACAATCACCAGGCTGCAGATCAACTGACTTCTGACTTTCTCCTACCCAAGCAGTCGGGGATTACGAAGCATACTTAAGTTAAACAAATGTATGAACGGTAACATTCATAGTGCGAACTGTTTATTCTTTACCGCTTGCACTAGGCTGGGACATTTCTTTGCACTAAAGTGCTTATTCAAACTCTGCTCAACAGCTGAGCTGTTCAACACTCAATTTCAAGTCAAGTAAAAAGTCGTTTTAAAACCTCCTAATCAGGATACTACCTTTTACAACAGCCGGAAGCCAGAACAGCAAGGTAGACATTTGAAGATCACTTTTTTAATACCGTATTTGAAACTGTAGGATTTAAACAGTGGGTTTCAAGCATTCGAAAAAAATCCAAATAAATGTCACCTACAGTTAGCATTCTACATTATCTAAAATTTTCTATTTTAGATAAGGTATATATATCTGCCGAGAGAAAGATAAAAATAAAAAAGTACAAACCCTTTTAGGTTCCACAGTGTGAGAGAAAAAAATAGTCGGAACTGAGCTATCTCCAACATCTATGTCATCTTCATCATCACTGTGATAGTAAGTAGAGCCATTAACTTGGCCACCAAACAAGTCTGAATTTGTTACTTCTTTTTGGAAGTTGCCCTGAGTAATACAGTCTTCTGCTCTATATGTCCCATTCAGATCTGTCCTCTTATCTTCTTTCTCCTCTTCAGAGGAGGTTGTATCTTCTCCATTTGTCTCAACTGTATCAGGCATCCTATGAAATGAAAAATATCTAAGTGAACCGAGGCGATTCATACTCTTGAGAGACAGGCATAATCAGCAAGCCTGTATGTTATTTTCTATACCACTTTTAGCCAGATTGCGGAGCTTTCTTTATACTGTATAAGAGGCACTATGTCCTTTCCATGCCAACTGGAATTACCAAAACTGTGACAGTCTGGCTAATGACGTGTGTATTGCTTTAGGATCAGAACAGATCTAAGGATGTCACTAAACACTAAACATTTAACTCCTACATTGTAAACGATGGATTTTCCTAGCCTGTGGGAAATGCATTTTCCTTTCCCCTTTTCTATCATCTCAAAGAAAAAAATACTATAATGCTGCACTGCTGTGGTCGCACAGAGGCAGATTTGAGCACCTCTGGCCTTGGAGTGCACGCTCTGTTCATGTTCCACCCTTTTTCCACCCATTATAATTTTAACTGCACCAATCCAGTCAGATATTTGCACTTACAGTGAGATCCTTCATGTACAAACAGAATCACACACCTATAGCTGTCTGAACTCCAAACCCCAACGTGCTACAGCAGTACTATACCTGTCAAGTTCACCGAGTATCTCTTCTTGTCTCTCGAGCTCTTCTAAGCGGGCCCACAGTTCCTCCTCTGACTGAAAACGGCCCATTGATTTTGTATCACTTCCATTTGCTGGAAAATCTACCTCAAAAACGTTTGATACTTTTGGCTTTGAATGAGGCTTGTGAGCAGTTCGGTATTTACCTGTGCAACAAAAAATAAGACACAATTACTAAAGCAATTCAATTGACAAAAAAAAAAGGGGCAAGGGGGGGGAAGACCCACAAAGGAATTAAGGAATATGGGCAGAACATTTTCCATTTCAAATTACTGTTTAACTGTTTAAGTGAAACTGTCAATGAACCAGAGCGCCAGCACAGGATAATAGTCTCCGGATGTTACAGAAATACCGAGGCAAAGCAGAGATATTTATTTACAAAGCAGGAGTCACCGATCCTATGACAGTTTTAGTACAATGTCGGGTTTTTTACCTCTCGTGCCAAACAGGAGACTTTGATTTGCTGTGATAGATACCAACATGTGAATGTGACATTTGCTCACCGTCCCATTAATAGCACATTTTATTAACTGGGAAAGCAAACCTAGTTTGTACTTTAGCTCATTTTGGACAAAGTCACCTATATTTAAAGAGCAAAGTCTTTCTGGTTTGGGTTGTATTTTTTTAGATTTACAACGAGTATCATTAAAAACGATCTCCGGAGTCATCTGGAAAATCTGACCAAAATCCAGTCATTATGAGTCACTTATTTTGGTGAGAAAGAGCCACTCCGAAAAGCATACAAAAGCTGCCTTTCAAAAATAATAAATATAAACCCCTTTAAAGCTTCAGAGGTGACCTGAGATATACACTTGAGTAAATGGTAGTCACCGACAAGTTCTTGCTGGCATTTAAAAGCTCTGCTACCTAGTAAAATGGTGCAGCCGCTGAGGATGGGGAATACTTTTTACTGTTTGAGTGCTGTCTAGCACATCGGGAACAAACCACCTGCCAACCATCCTAATGTTTTTGCCCTGTCTGTGTGAAGGGCAGGACTGCTGCTTTAACCCCCTTCTCCCCGCCACGGGCAGCTCCCGGGGGCACCGCCTCTTTCTGCGCAGTCCCAGGCAGGTTCCCAAGGGAAGTTCCCCGCCTCTGCCCATCGGCACCCGCACCTCTTTATGGGAGAGAGGAGCCTTCCCCTGCCATCACTGCCACGGATACACCCCACCTTTCGTCTGTACAGTGGGACTCCACTATCTCTACAGGTCTTCAGGAAACTCTGCTTTGTGCATCTCATCAACAGTAACACAAAGTCTTCGTTGTTCAGCGTCCTTCAAGTTTTAAAATCTCTTTCTATTAACCAATTGAGTGTTTTGGTTTTTTTTTAAATTTTAGGAACTCATGGCTTAAAGATATCCTTATTCAAATATTTCAGCTTATACTTTAATCCCGAGTTAAATACAAATTCAACCACAACATTAAAAAGCAAACAGGTGACCGTAATGTTGGAATGTGCGTACCCTGCTCTTCCATGGGATAGCATTTTTCATCCCCTTATTAAGAAAAGGCTGAAATGTGTTTTTTTGAGATTTGAATATAAATTGAGGTAAGCGACGCAATCAGAGTAGCTTGTGAGGATTTCATTTGGTATAATTACAAAATTAACAAATAAAATTTGGAAGGATTAGTTAACAATCTATTTCCATTTGATTTTGATTGTGCCCTCCCAATTTCTTTGTTACCCTTCAGTATTAACCACTGACTTGACTACCAAGGTAAGCACACGGCTTCCCGACCGCCAGTGCTTCAACATGCCAGTGATTTTCCCTCCTAATTCTAAGAAAATTTCTGTAAATTAGGAAACCAGGTCAGATCTCAAAGACAACAGAGGATAACCACTTGCTGCTCCAATATCCACTGTGCTCACTCACCGTTACTACAAAGCACCACCATTACCTTCATACACTAACCAAACCCAGTGAAATATTAAAATCCAGAAAAATGGAGAGTCAGCAATAAAATAACGAGATGCTAAGGATACTTGTTTTTGTCTTCCTCAGAGATAAAGCCCATTTCCATGTGAACAAAACCAATTCCTAGGCTGATGAAGCCCAGACTGCCGCAAAATAATCATTAAGTTGTTCTTTTATCTACTTCTCTGTCAATCTCAGCACAGATCGGTGCTGACAGAAAACATACGTAATTCCCACTTACAGATTTTCAGCAAAAAATAAGACGATTTCAGAGGACAATAATGATGATGGAAGTTTAGGATACAGTAAAAAGCTGCACATAGGTTGACCTGGCATCCCCAGCGTGCTGCTGTATTAACACTGTTACAACAGGATGCCCTTCCCAGAATGCTGCTCCTCCTATTTTGCAACAATGTCTACCCACAGTGCAGATCCCCCCTTAGTCAGCCTCAGGATATACAGAATATTTTGATTTATTCCAGAAAAACGTAACAGTGAACTGCCCAGCTTAGCCCTCTGCAAATCACAAAGTCCTTCTCAAAATGTACAAGTGATGCT